>CABHPH010127144.1:10970-24786 GCA_902168325.1 Peromyscus nudipes
CACACACACACACACACACACACACACACTCACACTCTCCTCACACACATGCTTCAGCACTTTCTTTCAGTGCTTTCTTTTGGTTCCCGCACCGTCAGACTTTTCTTACTTTCGCCCAGGACACTTTGACCACCAGATGTGGGAGTTTCCACTCACAATGACATATTCTCTGATATCAGCTGTTTGCTGCACATTCAATTCATATCTGATTTCTTTCTACAGTGAGCACCTGATCCTTCAAGTTAAAGGCTCGGTGATCTAAGTCTCCCTGAACTTATGATGTATATTTATGCATACACAGATTCGCACACACATATGCATAACACATACACATATATACACGTATGAACAACACATGTGCATGTATTATTGTAGGGAGAAGACATAAAGTTGAGAGAAGGGGTATAGATAGGGGGATCTGCAAAGACTTAGGATGACAGAGCAGGAGGTACAAAGCAAAACCAAGAAAAAAATCCGTGTCCATATGTAATAAATTCATTTTCCTAACAATAACTCCTGAAAAGATTTTCATGGCTTCCAGGTTCAAAGATAGTGGTAGGACATGGTGTCCAGAGATCCCATATGTACCTCACATCCTACTCTGTATCCCTTGCCTCTTGCTTCTCTGATAGTTTTCTGCTTCTGACATGTAAATAAAATGTTTCTAAGTTCTGTGAACTATTCTAGAAAATTGTCATCAACAGGGAGATGATTCTGGGAACATCATCTTTATAGCCAGTCAGATGGACTTTGCTGGGCACTGCAAGGACAGAGCCACTTAGGTCATTGGGCCTTCAACTTGAAGGATCAGGTGCTCACTACAGCAGAAATCAGATACGGATCCAATGTGCAGCAAACAGCTGACATCAGAGAATAGGTCGTTGTGAGTGGAAGCTCCCACATCTGGTGGTCAAAGGGTTCTGTGTGAAGTATTAAAAGATTGGGAGTGTGGGAACCAAAAGATACCACTGAAAGGAAGTGCTGGGGCTTTTTGCCCCTGTTACCAAGTTCACAGCTTGGGAAGTAAAGAAATGAGCAATGGGATCTGTGCCACAGGGTTAAATGTACTGTCTATATCGTCTTCTGTTACAGACAGTGATATGATGCTAGCAGAGTGACTTCATCAAGTATAGTAACCTGTGCTTCCTTCCCAGGTGCATATAATGAAAAAGAATGATAGAACTAACAGTATATTAACAGACTAATCAGCAGTAGCCAACTTTGACCCCAAAGTTCAATACTCATGCTTAGAGAAAGGTCCTGTGGAAAGCTCTTCTTACATTCTATAATCACAAAATCATGATTTATTTTGGTGAAATTTAACATGGAAATTTGTCTAAATGCTTGAAAACTCTCATATAATATTTTTGGCAAACTGTAAGTAAAAAATCAAAATATACAAAAATACAAAAAAGAAATATATATATAAGAAGACATTAGTAGGTATATTTTAGCACAGCAATAAGAAAACTGACTTGAGAAGTGCATTCATGTTTTCAAACACACTAAAAAAACCAAAATGTTTCATTTATGTTGTGGACAAGGTTATGAAAGTTGTCTCTGTGCCAAAAACTAGAATAATGAATATCAAAATAGGTAAGATTATTCTTTTAACTCCAATTTTTTTCATGTTTTCTTTTATTTTAAGGAGAATCTTATTTACATTGGAAAGCTGAAACTAAAATTGTGAAGAAAATTGCCCATCCTGAGCTGAATAGGAATGACAGAATCAGCACAAG
The DNA here is from genome assembly GCA_902168325.1 of Peromyscus nudipes. Lineage (NCBI taxonomy): Eukaryota > Metazoa > Chordata > Mammalia > Rodentia > Cricetidae > Peromyscus > Peromyscus nudipes. Next base: position 12,710 of record CABHPH010127144.1, read on the forward strand.
ACGTTCTGTATGTGACTTGCTTCGGTGACTAGGAAGGGTCTCACCAAGTGTACAGTTGATGCTGAAATTAAGTTTGATGTCCATAATCTTGAAGGCATTATTGATAACAGCAGTGGGACCAGGAGAGGACAGAAAGGCAAATGTCCCAAGTTTCTGCAAAGGTTACACAGAATCTGAAGACTATAGGCCAAAGACCTTGACATTTATGCTCAGTAAAGTATTTGAAAGGCACTCTGAATGGATGGATGGTTCCTGAGTACCGAGAAAGGTCACAATTAACAGCAGTCACTGTGTACTCTCTGGGAACAAAGTTCTGTGGATTGTCTTCACTCCCTGTTTTTGACATAATGACGAAGTTGCTGTTCCAGGCGATTTATATAAATAGCATCTTGGGACTCAGAAGACATTGTCATGTTCCTTAACATGAGATGTAAATGTGTGAATTGGTGGTGATAGCAATAGGCAGACTTAAAATTGCTGAATAACCATACTTTATAGTGAATATTAAGTCTTAAGCACTAAAACAGTGTCATCTTGGGGAGAAATACACATATCTACTTCTCTTTTTATTGAAGTCCTTGTGCACACCATGTAAAAGCAGTGAACTTAAAAATTTGCCCCAAGTCAACCCTCCTTTTAAAAAAAATGTTACTTGTTCAGTTATATGAATAAAAAGTTAGTTGTTTGAAATGTTAGATGCTTCGAGTTTAGGTTTCTCAATTTAAGCAACTAAGTTTTATTTCTATATATTCAAATACATGAATGAAATATGTGTAGACAAAATCTTGGACAATTAATGGAACTGAAAGCCATATTTGGTGATTCATGTAATAACTGAGAAGAGAGAAATTGGATCACTAATGGTCTAGGGAAAAAATATAAATTTTTCCAGTGTCACAGCTGGGGAATCAATGACAAACATGTGAAGTAATCACAGCAGTCCAAATATGGACCACTTGAGAAAGTCAGATATAACATGAACAAAATCGTAAACAAAGAAATAAAATAGGAATCAGTGCATCACATGAATGTCTGTTAACTATGCATGGAAACAGTAGAAAGCTAGGGAAAACCTACGGGCCAAATTTAGTCCACACTTTGAAAACACCTTCACAAAACCTGAGTGGCCTGGGAACTGTCACCTTTCAGAGCTACAATACAGGCTATGAACTGTATTGAAATAGTGAAAAAAAACCATAAAGAGACACTGTCTATTGTTCATCAATACTTGTATCCATTGAGTATGATTAAGGAAGCATGCAGCATAAAACTGACCATTTTAACCATTTTAAGTGCAGAGTTCAGTAGTGTTGAGCATATTCACACCATTGTAAGACACATGTCTAACTTGTTTTCCTTTGTTCATCTAGAGAAATGTTAAGCTCTTCCTGTTCTTCTCTTGCCCAGGCCATGCCAGTTGTCACCCTGTTTTCTATGCTTTGACAACTTTAGATTACCTTTTCACTGGGCTCATGCTGTGTCTGTCTTCTCCACACAGCTGACTATTTCACTCTTACAATTAGCACAGCATACCAAAACTTCATGCCTTTTCTAGCAACCGCCAGGATTGCCTTCTGTGTGGAGAGTGAATAATACACCCAAATAAACCACATATTGTTTACACATCGGTCCACTAACAAGAACATGGGTTGCTTCTGCTTCTGCAATGGTGGGTAGTGTTACTATAAGCTTAATGCATGACTTTATCTTAAAACCATGCTTTCATTATTTTAATTTTAATCCAGAAGTGGAATTATTGAATTAGTTGTTACCTGACCTTTGACGTTTTTGAACAGTCTCTTTAGACCTATCCATAAGAACTGTCCGCGTTTACAATCCTGCCAATTGTGCCAAACAACAAAAAGTGATATAATTTCTTCATCTTTGTTTTCATTTGTTCTTTCCTTTTTTAAAACAGAAGTGACCAGAATGTGAGGTGATCACTCACTGGGGTTTTGACTTCCTTGTCTCTGTTTATTGCGGATGTTCAGCATCTTTAAAATGTTTGCTGGCCAAAACTAATATAGTTTTCCAAATGTCATATATATTAGTTAGCTTTTTGTTGCTGTGTCAAAATATCTGAGACAAACATCTTAAAAGAGAAAAAGTTTATTTGAGCTCATGATTTCACAGGTTTTAGTCTGTGGTTGGCTGAGTCCACGGCTACTCATCCCTTGTTGAGGCAGACCATCATGGCAGGGATCCAGGGAAGAACAAATAACTCCCTGCGTCGCGCGTAAGGGGCAGATAGAGAAGAGAAGGAATCCAGGAGACCCATAGGAAACAGTCTAATCCCTCTAACTAAACCAACCTCCTCGATCCCATCACCTTGCAACGATGCATTACAGTATGGATGCATTGATAATCACGGCAAACAGTCTTCAAGACATGACCAGACTCAAACCATCTGCAATTATTCACGTATTTATAAATGGTGTTATTTGAATTTTGTTGTTGAAGTGTAGTAATTACTCATTTGATAAATTAGTGGGAATTATTTTTTTATTCCCTAAGTTGCCCTATGCTTATCATGTGCTGTGGTACTTAGACCTTCATTTCTAAGATTTATGGGTTCTCATTTGTCAATTTTGTTCTTTTGTTTCCTGTGGTCTTAATGTCATATCCAAGAAGTCATTACCAAGTTTAAAATCATGAAGTTTTCCTCAATGTCTTCTCCTAGGGCATTTATAATTTCAAGAGTTTAATCTAATTTGATTTAATCAAGTCTTTAAAATTTATTTTAGTGATGTTTATAGTTTCCACTGTACATGCCTATTGCTTTTTGGTAAAGTTAATACCCAAGCTATTAAGACATAATTGTTTTCTTAATTTCATTTTTCTGATTGCTCATTGTGAAGATACACAAGTGTGTCTGACCGTGTGGTTTAGTTTTGTATCTTGAAACTGCCTATACTATCTTTTACATATGTCAGTTGCAAAGGTTGTGTGTGTGTGTGTCTGTATATGTATGTATATAAGTATGCATGCATTTGTGTGAGTCTGTGTGTGTATGTGTATGCTTGTCTGTATGTGTCTCTTGTGTGTGTATGTATGTGTTTGTGTGTATGTGTGCATTTGTGTATATGTATGTAGGTGTGTATGTTTGTGTGTCTGTATGTGTATGTGTGTGTGTTTGGGTGTGTATGTCTGTATGTGTGTCTCTTGTGTATGTATATATGTGAGTGTGTATGGGTGTATGTGTCTGGGTTTATGAGTATATGTATATGTATGTACATTTGTGTGTCTGTGTGTGTTTGTGTTCTTCAGGGCTGTTATATGCAAAAGTATTATTTTGCTAGTTCCTTTCTGACTGTATCCATGCTTATCTGTCCTTCCTCAGTGTGTTGATTAGGAGTGGACACAGTGGCACACTTGGCTTGTCCTGATCTTAGTCTTTTATATTGGAAAATATTAGCAGAGCCTTCATAAATAGACTATATGTTGTAAAGATTCTTCCCCTTAGTTCTCAATGTGTCTGGTATTTTTTAATCATGACAGTATTTTGAAATTGGCATTTTCTTCATTTATTAACTTAATATATATTTTGTGTTTTATCTTACAAATACATTGTACTACTTTGGTTTATTTTAATGTATTTCACACTCTTTGAATTCCAGGTATAAATTCTACTTGAATATTTTACACAAATTTCAATACACTGACGAAACGGAACAGTTTTTCACCCAGGCACAACCAAGATGCATTTTGATGGTGTCCTTGGCTTTGTCAATCAATGCTGATCTCATAGAAAGAAGCTGCAACTATTCGCTCATCTTCATTTTCTAAGAAGAGTTGCAGGAATATATGCATCAATTCTTCTTGAAAAGCTTAGCAGATTTTCCTAGAAATGGCCTTTTATTTTAAAAATTTTGAGGGCTATTTTTGAACACCTCTCTACTCTCTTCAAGCTTCTTCATCATAATTTACTTCAAGTATATTTTGTGTTTTAAGAGTTGACATGTGTCTTCCAGCTTTCTGATTTTGTGTGTGACTGTGCATATTTTCCACAATATTCTCTGAAATAATTTTTATTTATATGACATAGTTTATAATGACTATCCCTGAATCACGATTTTCTGCAATCCCTCTTTATCTATCTCTTAGATAGCAAGAGTTTGTCAACTTTGCTTCTTTTTAAAAATATTAAATATTAGAATAATTTCTTTTTCTATTGGGTACTATGTTTATAACAGATGAAATTTTATTTCCTTGCTTCCCCTTGTTTTAAGCTTAGTTCATTCTTCCTTTTTTTTCCTTCAGAGCTGAGGACTGAACCCAGGGCCTTGTGCTTGCTAGGCAAACGTTCTACCACTGAGCTAAATCCCCAACCCCTCATTCTTCCTTTTTCAAGAATTTTCCTGTAAATTTAGTTTGATGATTTGAGGTTTTTCTTTTTATTATATGTGTTCTCATATAATGACATTAATATAACTTGAAACTTTTCTTCTTTTGTGGCTTTTACTGTGTCCCATAAATTTCAGTATGCTTTATTTTCATTTTTACTTTCTCAAAGTACTTTTGATCTGTATTTATTTATATTGTGACTTATTTCAGTTCCAGTATTTTTTATAACTAGTGTGTTGATTAATTTCTACATGTTTGTTTTTATTCACTTTTCTTTTCTCCTCTTGCTATCATTCCCAACTTTACAGCTGGACAAAGTTTTCTCCTTTGTCCTCTACAATGAGAGGACTTAAGACACAGAGAACGTATGTAGGAGTTTATTTAGCAAGGCAAAGGACAGCACAGATTTGGAAGAGATTAGAATGAGGAATGTAGACAAAATGGAGACAGAAACTCATTGGGATTTTAGATAGTCTTTGTATATTTATGAGGTGTGTGGCATACAGGGGTAGGGTGACCATTTTCTCCTCCTAAATCAGGATGGATCAGATTCCCCTTTCCAGTAATTCTTCCCATGATTCTCTAGAAAAGGCCTCAAGGAGGGATGTAGCCCACACACCAGTAGAAATTATATTATAATAAAGTTGGACTAGTTTGAAGTAATATAAAGAATCCGCAGGCCCCTTAGTGTCTGATACAGCAAAAAAGACCTTTACTATAGTTTGCAAGATGTGTAACTCCAAAAGGCGGTGTGAGCACCAGGAGTCACACCTGCCAAGGGCCAGACTGTTTCCTGGGTTTTTGAATGTTTACGTCTTTGCTTTCTTAGCCTTATTTTCATTTCATTGTGGCAGATTGTTTTTGTTTGTTTGTTTGTTTGTTTTGTGTCCTAGCTGGGTTATCTTGGAGATTATGCTATCTGCTAAGAGAAAAACTTATTCTGTTCTGCTTGAGGTGACTGTTTTGTACATACTTAGTTTCAGTACATGTTTAGTTCTGATTTCTCAGCTATGCTTTTCGAGTACTCCCCCTCACACGCTCTCTTTAAAACTCTCTACTTTTATATTTTATGTGTATGGGTGTTTTACTGCATATTTGTCTGTGCAGCTTGTGTGTGTGGTGAGGGCAGAGGCCAGAAGAGGACAGCAGATGTATAGTGGTATTCTATTTGTACTGAAACGTGATTTTATTTGTATGTTAATAAATAAAGTTGCCTAGGGGTCAGAGCTATTAGCAAGCTATAGCGAAAGCCAGGGCGGTGGTGGTGCACGCCTTTAATCCCAGCACTTGGTAAGCAGAACTAGGTAGATCTCTGTGTGTTCAAGGATACAGCCAACATTGGAGACACACGCCCTTAATCTCAATACCAACCATAGAAGACCTGGAGGTCTATACAGAGAGGCAGTAATGAGGCAGTCACGTAGTTGGGTTTACAACCAATGAGAAGGAAGAACAAGGACTCTTTATAAGACAAACGCACAGGAAGTAACTCCCTTTTTGGAGAGGTCTCTTAGTGGGAGAGGCTAGCTGGCGGAAAGTGGTAAGGCTCTTAGCTCTGACCTCTTGGGCTTTTATCTTTACATTGGCTCTGTGTTTCTTATTTAATAAGATGGTTGGTTACAACTACACAGATGCCCTGGAGTTAGACAGCTGTGGGCCAAGATATGGGTACTGGATATCAAGCCAGGGTCCTTTGGAAAAGCAGTCAGTATGCTTAACCTCTGAGTCATCGCTCCAGCTCCCAAGTATTCTCCTTAATGAATGACTTTCTGTCTGATTTTTGCATTTCCTATTGAATGCAGCATATTGGAATCTCTCTCCAATTGTATGCTGTAATTTGATTTATTAGTATGCTTTGCTGTGTATACATCATTCTGTATTTTCTTGGTAAATTAATATTTTTTGCAATTATATTAATATTTTTGCTTATATCCTGAGGTTTTTAATTAAAATGAGCTTTTCATGATATTAGTGTAGCTATCCCTGCTCTCTTAGTATATAGTTTCAAATCTTTAATTTTTTTTAACCTACATTGTCCTCAGACTAAATTCTAAGTCTTGTAAACAATATATGTCCATTGAATCCAGCTGTTCTAATCAGCTCAGTGAATGCATGTCCCTTGAAAAGTTTAATGAACTGACATTTAAGGTAAATAAGGATAGAGAAAGTATTTTTAAAAATTTGTCTCTTGTAATGTTTTTGTTCATTTTTCATTTTGATCCTCCAACATAATGGCTTTAAACTGAATTTCCTATGTGTATTTTTTTCTTCTAAACCATTAAGTTTGTTTATGCAGTCTTCTGCTCAATTTCAGTACATTTTACTTTTTAGATTTCCAAATTTCATTATTTTTATAATTTCTATCGTTTTGTTAATAACTCATTTCATTGGTGACTCATTTTCTTAATACCATTCATTATTTTTGATATTTTAGTTTATTGAATATCTTAGGGAAAGTATTTTTCATTTAGATAATTAATGTGATCATGTATTTATTTGTTTCTTATGTGGGCTCTTGGGCTTGAACTATGGTATCGGGCTTGCATGGTCTGGGCTTTGCCACCTGGGTCATATTGTCAGCCTTATTTTTCATATTTTGTCAAGCATATTGCAGCTTTTTTTTCTATTGAGGACAGTTTTAAGAATTTTATTTAGTGTCTTAGGTCACATTTCTCTTTTCCTTTTATACTATGAGCTTTGCTAGTATTTGGCATGTGATCAGAAAATCTTTCCTATTATTTAAGTGCTGGCATTCAGGGCAGGGGTTGACTTCTACCAGTTTACCTACAGGAGTCTCTAACATCTCCCAACATTTTCTGATCTCTTGCTCTATTGACATCCACTACAAGTGCAGCTCTATCTTACTGAATCCTTCTTCTGTGCCCTCCAAACCCTGTTCATCAATCCAACAGTGCTATGAGTTAATCAAACTAATACCATTTGCAAAAATTCAGAATGCTGAATACAGCCGGTCTCCTCTGTTTCAAGGGATGAGCTCTAGTGTGGGTACTTTCCCATAGTTACATCACTGTCCATGTACGGTGAAGGGTGTAAAATGTGCACCAAAAATTCTGTCTCATTTGCTGCATTTGTTTCTTGTTTTTAGGGACCTTGATAACTCTCAGTTGATTTCAGGAATTCCCAAAAGTTATTCTGGTCTATACACTGTTTCTAATTCTGTCTTTGTGGGATAAGTTTGTAACTAACTCCCAAATCTGTAATCTTGCAAATGTCCCTTTAGAACTAGAATTTTCAAAGCTACTGGCCATGATCAAATGATATAGTGGTCTATTCATGAATAAATTGTGTTAGCGAAATCTTCTATAGAACAATTTATTCATTTCTGAAAATGAATAGCTAATATTAAAAGGACTACCCAGATTATGTTGAAAGTAGGAAGCCCACAATTACAAAAAAAATCTAAAAATTGTGTCTTTTTAAAATATCAGTGGAAACTATCTTGGAACATACTAACAATCAGAAGGTAAAAACTTATAAATCAAGTTGGGTTGACTTTATTACTAGGAACCCACAGGTTTGACTGTGCAAATGACTACACTATTAAGGATCACTGATATATTCTGTTCTAGTCAATCATTTAGGAGAATATCTGCTTTCACTGTCATTAATCAGTCTTTATTTCTGTGTAAGTAGATTTAACCACTTGAGTTTTGTATCTATAGATACCAACACAGCTAAAAAGCATAAATATACTCCTTGTATTCTCCGGACAAATAACAAAAGAATTCAGGATTTGAAATCAGGTAGGATGAAACTCAATTTATCCTGCTAAATATTCCTGACCACATCCTTCTGAACCCTTTCATTTATTTAAAGAACCTCATGATTGTCCCACATGTAAGACGAATGAGTTGAATAATTAGATTTTAATGATTGCTTATACCACATGTCAGGGAAAACAGTAAAACTGACATTTTATTTTCTCAAGATAAGAATCATAAATGAAAACACCAGAGGAATTTAGAAAGAATTTATTTAAAGATAGTTAATTTATTAGATGTAAAAATTGTTAATAACATGGTGATATATTTTATGGGAAACAGTATTTAATGAATTTTTCTATTGAGCTGTTCAATTTGACTGGAGTCTGGATAATATTGTATTCATCTGTTCATAAAAGACAAATCTCTTTATTTTTATCATTGTAATTTGTAATGAAAAGTATAGTTGCTATTAATTGTAGTTTCATTGTATCTTAGGTATTCATCATTATAAATGTGCTAGTCTTACTTATTAACTTCCATATTCATTAATGGTATTAATTTCAAAGTCAAATATTTCAGAATTTTTACACTGTTAATGACACTCTTCATGAGTTGTAAGTATGGACCTCTGTAATTTCATTAGTCACCCTCCTCCCATCTTACAGGTGAGAACAAACATGGACATATGCTTGTGGGAAGTTCCTGGAAATATTGGGACTCGAACTCAGATACCAAAACTAAGTTCTTTTGCTTTTATAAACTATTGTTGAAAATTTTTGTTGGTGTTTTCAGACATCCATAGTTGTTTATAACAGGAAATAATTTTTGATGATTTAAAATTATATTAAAAATATTTTAGGGTGAATCATAAATGTAAGAGCAATGGTTATGTTAAAGCAAAAATAGGCCGGGCGTTGGTGGCACACGCCTTTAATCCCAGCCCTCGGGAGCAGAGGCAGGCAGATCTCTGTGAGTTCGAGGCCAGCCTGGGCTACCAAGTGAGCTCCAGGAAAGGTGCAAAGCTACACAGAGAAACCCTGTCTCAAAAAAAAAAAATCAAAAATACAAATTAAATCTCAAACTAATAATGAAGTCATGTGGCTCTTTTTATTAAGGACATACTTTAGCATTTTAAAATGTACATATTAAATATCAATTATTAACCTCACAAAGGTCATCAATCTTCTTTTATTTTTTCTCAGTCTGCTAGATTTCTCCAACCTGTGTCCTATGAGCTGCATACATTCCATAGCTATGAATGTGGCCCAAACAATCTCATACACTAAGAACATTAAGCACTTCTTTTGAGAATACTGTTCTGTAATTTATTGCATGGTGACATCATGCCATATTGTCAAAAGGCTGGTTTGTATGTACCTTGGTTTGTGTTCTGGAAACTTTCTGAGAAATAGTGAATGGCCTTTTGGGTTTTCCGTCTAAAGAGCTGACTATTTGTGTGTAGGAACCATTATTTGATCTGAATATTTCTAAAATCAAGCATAGCAGTGTGGGTGATGCTTCACTTTAATGGACAAGAATATACAGCAGATTCGCATTACGCCATTTGCATTTATATGCTTGACCTATTAGAAACAATAACATTGCACCAATTACTTACACTTTAGGCCACTGTTATTTCATTTGCAAAAAGAAATAATTAGATTATTTTATTTTTTTTCAATTGGTTTCTCAGAAATATTTATTATGATGAGCTACATATAAACTCAACATCTTGAAAAGTATTGTCTGCCATCTATGGAGAGATAATGAATTTATTGAAAAGATAATTCACCACTTTTCCCTTCAAATTAAGTACTATATTACAAAAAATTAGACATTTTGTTCCTAAATGTAGCTTTTAGTTGACATAATTCTAGACAATAGCATCAACATTTTTACTGAGCTTACAATGTGGAAATATCTGCATTTCTTTGTGCAATCATTGTGCTGAGATATTTTTAAGATGAAATGGGTAACTATTGAAGGCCACAATACCACCATGATCAATGATTTTTGTGATTTATTTTATTATTTGTTATTTTATGATTTTCCTTCTGTTTTTGCAATGAAATAAAAATTTTCAGTTGTTTTCAAAAAATGAAAAGAAGATTGTCATGGGACTCTTCTGGAAAGACTTTAAATTAAGCGTCCCTACCTAATTGATACCTTTTTTATTTTCTCATTGCAGAAAACCAAATCTACAACCATGTTTTTCTGGGAAGGAAGTGTCCATTCAGCCTAAGGAAGGCACTAATGAAATGCCAAAGAAAAGAATCATTCATGACCATCTTGCCTAACCAATGAATTTGTTGGGGCTTCTCACAGAAGACTGGATAGAAGGTGATTTAAAGAAGGTGATTACAGCATTGGCAATACTGAAAATCCCACCCCAACTCCATGACACCTCAAGAAAGGTGTATCTTTAAAGCATCCAATACAGCTTGCAGTTAGCTCTCCTGAGGTCTCTTGGTTCTCAGCAGTTGCCTGCTGCCCAGAGCCTTGGGCCCTTCATGAATAATTCTAACTTTTCTGACCCTGGTCAGTTAGATTCCTGAGTCTTAGGGGCTTTCTTCCTATTGTACAGCATTCTCAGGTTTTTTTTTTCTCAAGGTGACAGTGGTTAATGTATCTCTTATATTTAAGTCTCCTTCTATGTGACTACATAGTAGCTATAATTTTGATTGTAAGGTCTAAAATAAATTATTATCTTCATTTTATAAAAGATTTGAATACACAACAGTTATTTTAAAAAGCAAAATGATTAAGTGTATACTAATTACTACCTAAAGCTTACTCCTTAAAATAAATACTTTTATGACATTGAATTCTTGCAATAGCCAGTTACTTTTATGGAACAACCATCATTTTCAAATTTTGGTGAAAATTTATTAGTCTTATATTACTATATCTAAGTGTGTAAATTCTACATAATATTTTGTGTGTGTGTTATAGATTATCTAATTTTAATGATAACTTGTCTCAGTAAAATGTTTTAAATTTAAATATTCAATAATATAATTAGCAATCATAACATTTTAGAAAGATAATTTCATTTATGCTGTATGGTTGAAAACATGAACATTTTAGTGATTTGATCAAAGTTAATCTAATTATCAGAGGATTTCTTTTCGGTGTTCATTATACTATTTAAAAATTAAACTTTGACTCATCAATCCACCAATTATATTATATTCTGATTGTTTGATGAAAAATAGTTAGTTATAAAGATAAGATAAAATCCCTTATTAATTAAACTCTGAATTATAGTAAAAGAGGAAACAATAATCAGATGTACAACCCTAAAGAATATTCCAGAATGGCACAATGTGCCGTGAAAGCGGAAAGTGATGACATGAAACAACAAGCCACAGTTTGGTGACCTCTGCTGACAAGTGGATGTTTAGGAGATGAATAATGTTTTGAGGAACAAAACATTTCTTCAGAAGTCTCAAAATTTAGAAATATCTGGCAATAATTGTAAAGTTGACTGTTTATTTAATTCTATTGAATCTTTCATATTATATGTAAAAGTTCTCATGTTAGGTACATGTATATTTAGGGTTGTTGAACCATTTCAGCACACTATTGCATAATATCCTTCTTTCATTCCTAATAAAGTGCTTTGTTCTGAGGTTGGGTTTTAGTGTGGTGACTTCAGCGGGTGCTTGTTTTGTTGTTGTTTTCAGCTTTCCTTTATTGAAATAAAATGTCTGTGGGAATCAGTTTAAAGGAGGAATGAGAACGTGAGGGTTTGTTATTTATGGGTCAGGATGGAGAAGTACATCAGAGGTAGAACATATTTATTGTAGAGCAAAGCTGCTTCCCTTATGGTAGTAACAAAGAGGAGAGAAGGAGAAGGAGAGGGAGAGAGAGGGGAATGGTGGGGAGGGGGAAGAAGGAGAATAGAAGAGAAGAGAAGAGAAGAGAGAAGAGAAGAGAAGAGAAGAGAAGAGAAGAGAAGAGAAGAGAAGAGGAGAGAAGAGAAGAGAAGAGGAGAGAAGAGAAGAG
>CABHPH010127144.1:33924-46214 GCA_902168325.1 Peromyscus nudipes
GAGAGAGAGAGAGAGAGAGAGAGAGAGAGAGAGAGAGAGAGAGAGAGAGAAATTGAGCTTGACTCTAAGTCGAGACATATATATAGAATTCAGAAGAATACTTAGTGGCATAGCCTCTCTCCTTCTACCTTTCAGTGGGTTCCAGGAATTGAACTCAGGCCCTCAGGCTTGAATAGCAAGTGCTTTAACCCTTTGAGCTATCTTCAGGTCTCTATTGAAGTCTTCATTGTCATCCTAGATCATTCTTTACTTTATATATTGATGGGAGAGCTCTAGAATTGAGCCAGGAGCTTATTACTTTTGCTAGCCATCTTTTTCTGCCTCGGTCCCATAAAAGATTACTAATGAGCAGCCATGCCCACTTGGCTTTTATGTGGTTTTGGGGAATATAAACAAACATAAATATGGGAATATGTTCTGCCTTGCTGACCCTCAGAGAAATGCAGATTAAAATATATTGAGATAGCAGGTATTAAGAAAAATAAATAACAACGAATACTGGTGAGAATGTTGGTCTAAAGGAATACATTTATACTGCTATTAGGAATGAACTAATCCAGCTAGGACCCTAGGTCAGCACATCACAGACAGACTTGAATATCAATGTTTATGGCAGAATATTCATGATAGTTAAATTATGGAGCCAACCTAGATATCCAACAATAGAGAAATGGGCAAACAAATGTGGTATATATAAGCAATGAACTTTTTCTGCCATAAAGAAAAATGAGGCTAATTTATTTTCAGGAAATTTGTGCAACTGAAAGTGACAGTATTAAGCAATTTAAGGCACTCTCAGGAAGACAAATATCATGTTTGATCTCACTGATGATTCTTATATTTTTACACAGGTAAATAAGGCCATGCATGTGTATAAAACATTAAAGTGGAAGCAGGAGAATCTAAGGCACCAGAGGTGAGTAATGGAAGGCGTGTGTGACTGTGCTCAACACCTCAAACTTCATGGGATTGTTCTTATGGCTCATGGAGACCCCTATGCTGGGATTCATTCGCAAATAATGGTTGGTGAGGGAGAGACATTTTCTTGAAGTGGTGCCCATTGGCAACAAACACGTGTTTCTGTAAACAAATTCTTATCTCTGTTCATGTAAACAGTTCTAAGAAAGCTCATTGAGTCTTAAACACACTCTCTCTCTCTCTCTCTCTCTCTCTCTCTCTCTCACACACACACAATGAAAGAAGAAGGTGGTAGAGGGGGAATAGTTGAGAACTGGAAAATAATTAACAGGAGTGGGGATGAGGCAAAAAGGGTTCTGTGGGATGGATTTAAATAATATCATTATATATTAATTATACATATGAAAACATTGTAATGAAACCCATTAGTGTATATAATTAGCATATTTAAACAAACCACTAAAGTAAAATGAAAATATCCTCATGCCAAGTACCATGATCATATGCAATGATTTTTTTTAAAGTTAAAATTAAAAGGACATCTGGGCATTTTATAAATTAATTATGGATATTAACTAGGAAGTTTTCTTACTTGAAATATCAAGTTATTTCTTTCAGCAAACTTTATTTATTATGTATGTTCCATGTGTATGTAGGTAATTTTCCAGTCTTCCAATATGTATTTTTCTAATATTTTTTTTTGTTTTGTGTGAATGAATGTTAATTAAATACCCATTCTATACCAAGAATTAACAGTTGAATGGGAGAGTTGTTTATCTCATATCATCAGAGTAGAGAGAGAGGTAGATCAACAATAAAATGACCATGAAATACTTTTCTTTTGAGTTTTACTAGAAAGGACTACCAAGTTAATATGGTTGATTTCCTGCACAAGCAAAGACAGTTGCATCTTTTAAGTGTTTTGGTTGTGTATGAACCTAGCTTATTTGGATAATTTGGGGAGAGTACATGGCTTTACTGATTTTCTCAGATTAGATCGCCACATAGTTTAAAACTTTAGAAGACACATGTGTAAATTTCCTTAAGCATAAATTGCAAGTATAAGAGGCGGCAAAAGCAGACATTTCAACAATGTGCTGATCTATTTCTTAAGGTGGTTACTACAGTTGGGATAGTTTATGGATAAAATTGTCTCTGTGTTGATTTCCCTAAGTATTAACAACTGAGGAGCATAAATTTAGCTTTCATGGCATGCTATGATAGATTTTTTTCTTTATCTGAATTCAAATGTTATAAAAGGCACAAAGGTATTTTCTCAACTTTACACTTGCAATGTCAGGAAAGATGGTTTTATTCAGGCAAGTTGGAGCAGAAAGTGCTGCCCTACACAGCAATATCTCTTTTCTCCATTTTTGGCTTTCATTCTGTTGTCAGAATCTATGACAAGAAAGAGGTGAATTGTCCCCTGATTGAAGGGCCAGTCTTTGTGGCAGTCCCATCTTTGTTAGAGTGAAGCAGTAGGCCAAATTGATAGAGGACACCATTATCCCTCGGCAATCAGAAGATCATGTTTCCCAGATCATTTTCTTGTCTTTCTTCTCCCAAACCTTTGGGTTGGATCCCAGAAAAGAAAGAGATGCTGAATTACTGTATTTGTGATCATGCAGAGTTGTAACCCAACCTGCATTCTCCTTCATTATTTTATCAAGTTATCAGGGCTAATTGACAGCAAGCCTTTCTGTCTAGATTTGTTCCCATTAGAAGGCCTTGTGTCCTTGACCGCACAGGTAAGGCAGGAACTTTAATTACTGCTGTAATGAGATGTGGCTGAGGCAGCTGTGCTTTGGTTTAACCAAAAGTGAAGCTTTCTGAAGCGTTGGTAGGGATGCTGTCCCTGCATCATCTGTGAGCAAATGCACTGTGAATAGGAAGAGAAGAGCTACAGCCTGTGTTACACCCCTCCAACTCTATAACCAAAGGTTTTCTCCTCTTTAATAGATTATTTTTATAGCATGTGTTACAAGTGCCACAAAATGCTGTTTTATTTTTATATTATTCATTGCAACACTGACTTTTTTAAAATAAAAATACTATAAGAAAGAGCACAGGACAGCTCTGAAAATTCTGTAGCCTATTTTACCACAAAAAGCCAAAGACATAGAATCCCTCTTCTCTCTCTTTGATTGGACTCCTGGAGCTCGGCCTGGTGCTTGGCTGTGGATCTCTGCATCTGCTTCTATCAGTTACTGGATGAAGGTTCTATGATGACAGTTAGGGTATTCACCAATCTGATTACCAGGGAGGCCTTACCTTTTAGGAGGAGAGAATGGGGGAGGGAGTTGAGGGGAAAGGTTGAGGGGGAAGAGTGGGAGGAAGGAAGAGAGGGGGATCTGTGGTTGGTATGTAAAATGAATAAAAATTTCCTTAATAAAAACAAAAAAGCCAAAGACAAAGAAATACATTTTAATGTGTTAAAATGACAAATTGTTGGGCATAGAATGTGTTATAGATTTAGTTTCTGGTAAAGAAGCACGTTTAAATAATTATGAAGTGATGGAAACTGTGTTTTTACTATATTATTGAGTCAACAAAATTTTCCACAGTCATGAAATTTAACAAAATTATGAATTTATTTTCTAAAAATGTTATTTTAGCAACTAAACATTCCTCTTTCAGAAGTCAAGAGGCATTAGTGTATTATGGTCTATAATCTCATATAGCATTTAGTAACTGTCATTTTTCTCAGTGTCTCCTTTCTTATTGCTTACATATTTATGCATATATGTTCACTTTTAGCTAAGTAGTGTTTTCCTGAGGTTCATGTGTTCTGGGCTTGGTCTCCAGCAGATGTCAGATCCCTGGCAGATGGTTGGATCACAAAAGCTCTTACCCAGGAATGAGTTAATTCAAAGCAATATTTGTAGTTTGATGACATTATTGGAATTTGATGGGAAGATAGTCTAATGAGGAGGAAGCTGATTACCATAAATGCATTCTTTCCAGTTGCACCTATCCTGAGTCCCTGTTTAATCTCTAGTTCCTGTCTGTTCAGGTGTGAACCATCTTTGCCTCCATTTTTCAGCCTCCATATTCTGCCTCACAATGACCCAGAATCACTGGTGCTTTATGGCCATGGGTAGAAAGCTCTGAAATCATGAGTCAGAATTAGTTTTTCCTCTTAAATACATACTCTACTGCTACCTCCACCATCAATCAGATCATCAAATCTCTCTTAGGTGTGTGGTTAGTTATGTTTAGAGAGTGTACTGTGAGTGGCTCGTTTCTAATATGATTAGCTAACAATGAGCAGTGCTCAGATCCGTTTGTTACAGTATGATCTAACAAATGGAGCTCCAGGTCAGTTCCCAAGATGACTGAGTTCATGTTTATGATATGGATGGCTATGGCCTGGGAGAATAGCCGGAGTTCTTTCATATGACCACATGGACATCTTCATATGCAGTTTGATCCTGTGAGCAAGTTCTACCACACGCGGTATCCTGGCTTATAATGTATCCAAGTATATGAGTAAGCAAATGTGCATGTGGACACATTATAACATTTAGAAGCCAGAACCAGAAAGGGTAATTTTAAAACGACAGAGGCTTAGTAGTGAGTTCACATATAGTGTATGTTTTGTGTAAGTCCTTTGAATGTTCTCTAAGGTATAAAAGATTCTTAATGCTAAATAAATCCTTAGATGGGCAGTGTTCACACATGATCCCATTGCAGGCTGCTGCTTACTGGGAGATCAGAATTCTAAATTATGTTTTTCATTGAATATTCTGTAAGATATGGTCCTTTTGAAGCACTACTAAGCGTGGTGACTTTTATTGTTTAAACAAGAATTTTAGGTGTTCAAATTTTAGAATGTGAAGATTGCTAGAAATGTGTTCAAAAATATAAATTTGAAAACTCAGAAAGTACTAATTTATTGTCCTTGAATCTCAAAGAGTTGCATGCCAGGAATCAGAAAAAAAAAAAAAACTCAGAAACTTGAGGGTTTTTTTTCCCACTGTCTGCTGTTATAATTAGGCATTGTGTCATTGGTGATGAATAAGTGTACCTTGTTTTAATATATTTATTTTTAAAAAGGAAGTGGAAGCTGCTAGTCTCTAAAGGTCAAGACATGGAACTAGGAAACGTGAATTTCTACCAAATTCTGCGGGTGATAAAATCACAGTACACTCCCCTGATTAAAGGGAGGAAAACAGACCCTCTTTCATGTGGGGGTAATCCAACAAACTCACAGGGCATGTCTGTTGACCTGTGAACTACAGATAAGTTATCCCACCCTGTCCTCAAACAATATCAACATGGGCATACAGAAGTCACAGTTTTCACTCTTTGAAAGAGGAGAGGACAGGAAACTGTGAAGATCCAGTGGCTTATGGCATCTCTGAAATCCAGCCAGACACACATAATGATGCTCTTGACGAAAGCTCAGATTTGGCCCACTGGAGTTTTGGTTCTGCCTTTTGAGAAGTAGCTTTGGCCCACCGAGTCTACCCAATCCCATAATAACAGTATTAACTAAGAAATATCTGTGTTCTTCCTGCCATGGAACATGGGGTTGCAAAACCTCAAATTTCAACTGTTCTCTTTCTTGGTCAGGTCAGGCATACAGAATACCTGCAAACTTTGGGGTGGTTTTCTTTCTTTTTTTCATTTTATCTAACCACTTCTTTTTGTATTCTAATTCATTAGATGTTGAATATTCACTGTTATGCCTTCATGTAGTTTAAGATTTTCTTTGATTCTATTTCATTTTCTTTTTAAAAAGAACTTTTGCCATTTATACCCATGTTTGTACATACTTTACTAATTTTTTAAATTGATTTATTTTTTAAAAAGTTTTTTTTTTCATTTTACGTACTAATCCCAGTTCCGCCTCTGTCTCCTCCTGCCCACCCCACTTCTCCCTATCCCAACCTCCATCTACTCCTCAGAGAGGGCATGGCCTCCCTCGGGGAGTCAACAACGTCTGGCATACTAAGTTGAGGCAGGGCTGGGCCCCTCCCCCCTGTGTAAAGGCTGAGCAAGGTATCCCACCCTAGGGTATATGTTCCAAAAAGCCATTTCACGTACCCAGGATAAGTCCTGATCCCACTGCCAGGGGCTCCCCTAGCAGATATAGCCACACGACTGTCACCCACATCCAGAGAGCCTAGTTCAGTCCCATGCATGTTCCCCAGCTGACAGTCCAGAGTCTATGAGCTCCCCCAATCAAGTGAGGTCAAGATCAATCAAGATGGGGAAAATCACAGAGACAGCTGACCATTTATTAATTTTATATCGAATTTGTCATATTGAATTTTTAGATATTTATTTTTCTTAAATTTCAAAGATCTCTGAAATGTCTTATTTTCCATTTTCCATTTTGTTTTTGTTCTTCCAGGTATAGTTAGCATAATTTCAAGTCTCCATATAGTTATATTTTTTATACATCCCCTTCTATTCCTCAGTTATTGCTGTGTCTCTGGGTTAAGCTTCTGTGTTACACTAAATTACTATCTTTCATTACTATTCATAACAATTGCATTCAAAATTAAACTGATTTTTTTCCTGGCAATTAATGTGGACTTCCTCTAACAGTGCATGTGAAATCAGGTTATTCCTAATAAGTTTCTTCTGTACTTGGATAATGAAAGCACTTGGGTGCTGTGGGATATTGTTTCTGTACACTGTGAATATGTGTTACACTGATTGGTTGATAAATAAAGCTGTTTGGCCAATGGCGAGGCAGAATAAGATTAGGCAGGACAATTGAACTGAAGAGAGGGATGAAGAAAGGAGAGTGAGAGGGGATGCCAGCCTGTGGCCCAAGGAGCAACACCATGGCCATGTGGCAACATATAGATTGATAGAAATGGGTTGAGTTAAGTTGTAAGAGCTAGCTAACAAGAAGCCTGACCCATAGGCCATACAGTTTGTAAATAATATATGCCTCTGTGTGTTTACTTGGGACCAAGTGGCTGCAGGATATGGGTAGGAAAGTTTTGTCCTGACTGTGGGGCAGGGCAGGACTGGAGAAACTTCCGGCTGCACTTGGGAGATAGTCTAACAGAAGCACAGTGAGAACACAAGTGAGATGTGTTGGGCTCTGCTTTATGAGTTCATACCAGCAGTGTGCTTTTGCAGGTATGTTTTGGCAGATTACATGAATTAATATGCTAGCAATGAATGCTCTGGATGGAATTCACAGGCATGAGCCATAGTTTTCAATCCTTAACTTGAATAACAATTACCTGGGGACTTTTAATAGTACACAGTAGTCACACCAACTGTAGAGAGTTTAGACTCAGTATGGATAGACAGGCTCAAGAATTTGCCCTTGTCACATGCCAGCTGATGATATTACTGACACACATTTGACAATCAGCACTAGAGAGACTACCAATTAAACTCAAATCCATATATAGTCCAATTTTCTGTGTACTTTTATGCAGTCTTTCTCTCGTCTTACTCTATTATTAATATGTTGGAAAAACTACCCAGAAGCCATGGCCTCAAAGCAGTAATAACAGTAATTCTGCTTGCTAGATTTTTATTTGGGGATGGCTTGGTGGTAACAACAACTCTCTAGTTCTCCAAATATTAGCTGGAACATCTTGAACACTGGAGACTAATATAATAATTCCCCATTTTCTTGTGTCTGGTGTTAAAGAGCTTATTTGGGTTTGTTGGCTAGAATGGTATATCTTCTCCATTTGACCTGTGATTCTTCAGTACATTGGGGCTATATTTAAACATTAATCTTTCCAGCTAGCTTGATAAAGACCATGTTAATTTCACTGGCCTAACTTTTAAAGCCACACAAGTCACTTACGCTGCATTTTTCTTCTGCATGTATCTGCAGAGTTCTATGCAAATTAAAAGGAAGCACAATGAGTCACCATTTCTGTTGATTGCATGGGTACACAGGCCTGTGGGACAAGTAATTTAACAGTAATCATTCTTAGAAAGCTCCAGTTACTCAAATACTTTTTAAAGAGTAATTTCTTTCTATGTATAAAATGTAATCACAACTTTCTCTGAAGAAGTTACAGAATCTCCCTTGTAGTAGCAATCTTGGATTTGAGCTTTTTAAATCATGCCACACCATTAAGATAAATTGTGTCATATTTTCTTGGAGAAAATTTCTCTGTTTTTTTTTCTCATTCCCATTTGATTAGTGAGGGACAAATTTGCCTTTAATTCGTACTCCTCATACAATGGAGGGTCAAGAGTAGAGTAACTGCTAGCTGTTCTAAAGATGAATACATGGAGGACTATAGTGTGCACTGTTGCATAATCCTGAACCCCATCTATTTGTATCTTCAGTTTGATTGATTAGTGTTTGGTAATATTCCTTAGAAGTGACTAGCTACAGCTTTCTTGCTATGATCTTTGGGAATGGGATTTTATTCTCTGAGTTATCCTTTGATTTTTCCAAAGAATGATGATTGCTTACAGTCAATGTTTAATTAGTTTTTTCATTGTTGTAACAAAATGCTTCATGTCAATCTTTTAAGGGAAGAGATTTATTTTGGCTTCAGAGGATTTAGTCCATGGTGAGTTGGCTTCATGTGCCTATATTGTGAGGAAGTCCTTTCTTGAAGAGACATAAACAAAATCTACTCCTCCTCCTATAGTTCCCAACAGGAACTCAAGTACAATTCCACAGTTTACCCAAGGGACACAACGAGCTTATTGGGATGATTTAAAGAGCATGATGAGGGGTTATTGGCCCTGGAATGGGTGACACCAAAGCTGCCACACTGCAAAGTCTGCACCTAGCATAGATGATGGTTCCTCTTGGCAGCATAAATGAACTCCTCTTTAGTAAACCTCTCCCAAAATACATATTGTTGCATCTCATTAGACCAAATGGCTGGGAGGGAGCAGCAATTTGAGGATACAATGGCCCACTTCACCCACTACTTTTTGAGGGAATGTCAATAGTCTGAGGAGACTTTCCATTTTATAACATCCAGGAAGCAAAAAGAGGGATAGAAAGGGCCAGGGACAAAACATACACAAGGAACACATTTCTTTCAGCTAGTTGCCATGTCTTAAATTTGCCAGAACCTTCCAAAGAAGTGTCATCAAGTTATTTAAGATCAAGCATTCTACACAAGAACCTGTGGGAGGTCATTTTATAGTCAAACCACATTGTAACAGAAACAGTCATCAATATCTTTTACACTTACCCTGGTTCAGGAATCTAAAGATCATGTTTCCTTTAGCAACACCATTCATTGTCTGTCTTGAACAACAGTAAAAGCAAATGTACTCCAAGCTACACAATTCTCATAAAACCCAAAGGAAGTTTTTGGATTTTGTTTACCTAGCCATGCCAACCCCGTTATGATTTTAGAGTTAAGTCTTCCATGTGTGTGACTTCTTAGCTTTCTGTTCATAGTTCCTTAATTTTTAGCCTTACTGTTTTATGGAGATTTGCTTGGTTCTTAGAGGAATTCAGCTCACTGAAAAGGTTTTATATGTTCTGAAAGCATTAAAAATGGTGCCATATTTCCTTTTGTTTACCCTGAATTTTTTGTGATTATCCTGAAGGGTTATTTATTATTATTATTCTTTGGGAGTCCCAGCCAACAATGGGAAATACTTGTACTTTTGAACTAAAACTTGACTGCTTTATGTTACATTTAAATTTCATTTGAAGACTCAATAAAGACTTTGGGGCTGACCTACTTCTTTTCAGTCATATCATCAAAGTCAGTGGAAAGAAATAGGTGGCAATTCTACTCTTTTTCATTTTCATGTCGCGTGTATTTTGTAACCCCATCTACCTCCTTAACGTCTTTTCCTTTTCTTGTGACCCCCTTTCTACTTTCATGATCTTCAGACCACTCTCACACCCACACATATGTATATATAGATCTTAAAAGCTAGGATCAAGCCATTACAAAACAGCCTCCTATTGGCAAATAATGATCTATTTAAATTCCCTACAATTATCTTTATTTTTTCTGTCATCCTCCTATCAAGCATTTCTTAACAAGCAAATTAAAACAAAAAAATGGATTTGCCTATCTTTTTTCATGGGCCTCAACTGCAGCACCAATGCAAGAATATAGCAGTGCCATGCTTAAAATTCACTCCACAGAAGGAATTAAGAATTTTGCATGATGTGAAAGTAGGAAATCATCCTAGCATCATCTTTAGAACTGTTCCAGCTCCCTAGTCTCCAAACAACATGCTGTATATTTGTTTACGATAGCCAATACCACATCTAAATAATAAAATTAGCTATCAGTATGTATGTGGGCTGAATTGAGTTACTTTAAACCAAAGTAAAATTCATTTTACTTGGCCTTCATCCTTTGTGAAGTCTGTGCCATTTGGCATCAGATGGACACAAGTCAGGAGAGGAACTAATCTGAACACAAGCACATCTTTGTTTCTTCCAGTCCACGCTGCTAGCAGCTGAAACCCTGGCTCTGGCTGATGGCTGGAGGACCTTCTCCCATGTGACTCAGTCATGTGGTCTGGGATTCTTTACATTAAGTCATGTTCCCTGAACAAGAGTATCATTCGAGGCAGGCTAAAGTCATAATACCTTTAAAATCTGAGTGTCGAAACCACCTACCATCATCTCCACACTCTGTGAATCCACAGTAAAAGACAATTCCACACAGTTTCAAGAGGAGGGAAATGGATCCATTTTTTTTCAGGAGGGGATAGCAAATTTAGAGACTAAAATATAGGCTCAGAATCATCACTGTGGTCCCCCTTGGAAAACCCAGTGTGGTCCAGCTTTGTTTCATCCCTAGACATGCTTTAATCTGCTCTATAGTTCAGAATTTCATTTAATTGTCCTACTTTCACATCATGCAAAATTTTTTATACCTTTTGGGGAAGTGCATTTTAAGCACGGCATTGCTATATTCATATATTGGTGCTGCAGTTGAGACCCCTGAGAAAAAATAGGCTAATCCATATATCAGGTGATTTTTTGTTTTAATTTGCTTTGGTTGTACCCACTGTCAATCACAGTTGGATGCACATATATGATTTGTTAGATACTTAACATCTTCCTTTTCTTACTTGCTTCCTTGACACATAATAATTGGATATTTCAAACCACATATACATAATGTACAGACCAAATCAAGGTCCTAATGTTTCCTATACTCACTATTTGTCTGAGATGTTTAAAGACTGAATTCCTCAAATAGAGGTAATCCTAAGTATATAAGTAACTGTGAGCCATTGTCACTGCTGTGGTGTCGGGATTGATTCAGATGTTCCATTAAATAGGAAGCATCTGGTCTCTTATTCTCAGTATTTTGACCAAACACATCTTTCCCTTGACTACTGCTTACTGTAAAAAGAAGTTTCTCTAATTTTGAGAGAAACTCAGGTCTGAGTGTAAAGTGGTGTAAGTACTTTGGAAATCAGTCTGAGCCGGGCGGTGGTGGTGCACGCCTTTAATCCCAGCACTAGGGAGGCAGAGGCAGGCGGATCGCTGTGAGTTCGAGGCCAGCCTGGGCTACCAAGTGAGTTCCAGGAAAGGCACAAAGCTACGCTAACCAAGCAAGTGAAGGACCTATATGACAAGAACTTCAAGTCCCTGAAAAAAGAAATTGAAGAAGATGTCAGAAAATGGAAAGATCTCCCATGCTCATGGATAGGCAGGACTAACATAGTAAAAATGGCAATTTTACCAAAAGCTATCTACAGATTCAATGCAATCCCCATCAAAATACCAACACAATTCTTCACAGACCTGGAAAGAATAATACTCAACTTCATATGGAAAAACAAAAAACCCAGGATAGCCAAAAGAATCCTGTACAATAAAACAACCTCTGGAGGCATCACGATCCCTGACTTCAAGCTCTACTATAGAGCTACAGTAATAAAAACAGCTTGGTACTGGCATAAAAACCGACGTGTGGACCAATGGAATCGAATTGAAGACCCTGACATTAATCCGCACACCTATGAACATATAATTTTTGACAAAGAAGCCAAAAGTGTACAATGGAAAAAAGAAAGCATCTTCAACAAATGATGCTGGCATAACTGGATATCAACGTGCAGAAGGCTGCAAATAGATCCATATCTATCACCGTGCACAAAACTTAAGTCCAAGTGGATCAAAGACCTCAACATAAATCCAGCTACTCTGAACCTGCTAGAAGAGAAAGTAGGAAGTAGTCTTGAACGCATTGGCATAGGAGATCGCTTCCTAGATATAACACCAGTAGCTCAGACACTGAGACAAACGATCAATCAATGGGACCTTTTGAAACTGAAAAGCTTTTGTAGAGCAAAGGATACGGTCAACAAGGCAAAGCGACAGCCCACAGAATGGGAGAAGATCTTCACCAACCCCACATCGGACAGAGGACTGATATCCAAAATATATAGGGAACTCAAGAAATTAAACATCAAAATTCTCA
>CABHPH010127145.1:0-30208 GCA_902168325.1 Peromyscus nudipes
TTCCCAGGGATCACTTCATCTTCCACTTGCCTTTTCTGGGGGATTAGGGTTTTTCTAGGAAATTTTCACATTTTCCTGAAAGTGTTGTAATTCATGGCACTGAAGCACTGGTTCTCCTAGTGCCTAACAACTGTTGAGTATTGTGTCTAAGAAGTGTACGTGGGGAACTGGGTTCAGTTCCCAGCAACCGCATGGTGACTCAGCTATCTCTAATGAGATAATCTGGTGTCGTCTTCTGGCATGCAGGCAGAACACTATATACATAATAAACCTTTAACTTAGTGTTTACAGTTTAGTGCCTTAGCTCTTCCCCAAAGGTGGAGTTATTGATTAGACCTCAGTTTGAGTTGTGTTGCTTCTGCAGTGGAAACACTCCAGTGCCTAAAAGTGATTTTGTCCCATGTGGTGTCAGTCAGTGTATAAAATGCCATAATGAGATCCATTACCCTGCATACTAAGACTCCTAGGGTATCTGTCTAGATCAGCAGTTCTCATGGGTTATGACCCCTTTGGAGGTCTCATCAGACATCCTGCATATCAGATATTTATGACTCATAACTAGCAAAATTAGTTATGAAACAGCAACAGAATAGTTTTATGGTTGAGAGTCAAAACGTGAGGAACTGTGTTAAAGGGCTGTAGCATTAGGAAGGTTGAGAACCACTGGTAGTTGCGTTCATCCCTCTGCTCAGTCTCCCAGCGACCCTAAATGAGATGTATCTGTAGTTCTGCAAGCAGCATCATGGTCCTGTGCAAATGTCGCTCCTCTGCCCGTGTTGAGCGCCGCCTTTCAGCATGTTCATGTCACTCCTGTCCTTGTTTCTTCTCCAGCACTGCCATTTTTGAAAAACACAGTGACCCTGCTCTACCCATTCGCACCTCTGGTTGTGCTGTACGGACTGTCGCTGGCCCTGGGCTGGAACTTTACCCACATGCTGTGTTCCTTCTACAAGTACAGAGTGAAATGAAAAGTGACCGCCGCAGTGGAGCTCAACTGTCAGGTGTTGGGGAAGGGACAACTTCTTGTAAAGTCTGTAAATTATCTTTGTAGATACCAAGTTTACAAATTTGAGGTGATACTAACACTATTGTCTAGACCATTCCTTAAAACTAATTAAATGTACATTTCTAATAAATATTTTTAAACTAAAGAATGTAATTGTTTAATTACTTAACCTGAAGCTACATATAAAATATCAAGGGCACAGTAAGGGGTCGATGTCACACAGTAAGAGGTAGCTGTCACACACCATCTTGTTGGCAAGATGTACAGACTCACCTTCATAAGCTTATTCAGCCCGCTCCCTGTGTGTATATGGCCGTGAATACCTGTAGAGATGACAGCCACTGTCCTAGCAGGGTGCCATGTATCCCTTTTAAAGATTCAAGAGGAACCAGCAACTAGTTGAAAGGCAGATTAAGTAAACACCATACTAATAGTGCTAAAAAAAAATTCTGTCCATTTATTCGGTTTGAGCCATTTTTATTAGAAGGAATCTTGATTCAACATGGCTTTTCAAACTTCTTTATTTCAAATACACATGGACAGTTATAGCACAGAGACCATTATGAAAGGCACAGTCAACAGGACATTATTGGGTTTCAACAGAACATTAATAGCAAACTTGAAAATAAATAATCTGCCTTTAAAAATCCAACAGGTACCTCAAGTATTACTGCAGCTATGAACTGTTCAACCCATGAAGACACTGTGAGCAAAGTATGTACAATACATTGAAGGAGGAGGAAAAGAAAACCTGGTACAGCCTAGCAAAGAGGTTCCTTGGGCTGCTCCGAGAAACACCCCCCATGCAAAGACAGCCTTTCTGGAGGAAGTGCTCCAGCTGAGCAGTTTTTCCACTCCACTGGGGGAAACATGACTGTGAGGCTTAGTGGACTCTACACTGAGAGGAATCTGCTGCCAGCACTCTGGACAATACTGTCCCAGCAGCCTTTTGTATGGCTCAGACCCTGCAGCTTCAGGTTTTACACCAAGCTGGAGCAAACACAGCATTTCCAATAAAGAATGAAATGCTAAGCAAACTAAGGACCCCCACGCTTTCATTCTGGGACCAAGTGCTAATTACTAGTTCAACTGGACTAGCAGCAGCAGCCATAGGAAGTGGCCTCCTTAGCATCCACAAGTGTTTAGCTGTCCCTACAACGAACCAGAGAGCAGCTGGAGCCCCACTGTGCATATTCTATCATGCTCACAGTGGGCGTGGCTCCCTATACACACGCTTCCCCCTCCCTCAAACTCAGGTTACTGTCTGACACTGGCCACACAGGGTCACGTGCTGCCTGCAGTGTGTTCCTGCTGCCTGCTTGTTCTCGCAGGACCTTTTATAGGTAGTGCAAAAACTCAGAAAGGGAAAGGCTTCATTCAGCTAGTGATGGTACAGGGCATGGGGACAAAATCCTTGGTTTGGCTTTTTTGTAGGTTTGGGTTTTTTTTTTTTTTTTTTTTTTTTTTTTTTTTGGTCTTTGTAAAAGACTGGTCATTTTTTAGCATTGTATGTTCACATGCATTAAATTGAGCATATTTAGCATAGCATATATCTGTTAAGATTAATCATTTAAATCCTCACAACTATCAAAGTTGAAATTTTACAGGCTATAAGTGTTGTTACATAGCTTGGGAATGCCCTTTTCTAGGAAAGGACTGAGCTGGGACTTAAGATCCCTTACCATATGAAGATGACAGCATAAGGCTGTGAGACCTGACAGTTTAACCTTCACCTCCTTCAGTTCTGTTCGCTTTCCTTCAAGGCTACAGCAGTATGTTAAAAAAAAAACACAAAACAAAACACAAATGAGTGAACCAAATAAAAATAAACTTTGCTAGCAATGAATGGCTTGGAATCAGAAGTATTTTGTAAAGCATCTAAATACAAAGCCTTGGTTGGTACATCCAGGGTTTATGCTGTGCTGGCTACTGAACTAAGTGATTTTTAAAAATTACTTATCAGAGCCTAAGCTCTAGCAGGTACGTTCAGCCCATGGCCCAGGATAGCAATGAATGGCACAATACAAAATTGTAAACTTAAAGCTTTTTAACATTTTCCTTTTCTGTTTGTGTAACTGGACTGTGGTGTTCTCGAGTGTGAACTCTGTAGATGACAGCGCCATGCTGTGGTGTCAGAAGGCTGGACATGCCTGGGAGTGAACATAAAGGCAGGAATTTTTCTTCTTTTCAATCTCATCTAAAACACCAAGGTTCATCACTCAAGTACTTCTGACAGGCCCTTGAGTCAGTGTATTTTAACCTCATCTAGGAGAAAAAGATGCTCCCACACCACAGTCTCATCCTGGCAGCTGTTTTACAAAACACAAATACAAATCTAACCTGTAGTGGAGATGGGGGTCTCTGGCACAGAACATTCCAGCTGAGACCCAGGAATGAGACTTGCTAGGAATGAGTTTATTCTGTATGTCTATCAAAGGATATCAACAAGTAGGGCATGGTGATGCACATCAGCACTTGAGAGGCAGAACGGGGAGCATAGAAGTTCAAGGCCAGCCTGGGTAGGGCCCCACTTACAAAGCTGCAGTAAAGGTGCTTGCCAGGCTGGCCTCTCATCTGAAGATGTCCATTTCCAAGCCTGGGGTAAGTGTGGGGGTGAAGTTGTCTGTGGGAAAAGAACTGCAGCTCTACTTCCTCAGCTGGGAACAAGCTTCCAATCATTCAGGCAGGCCACCTGCAGTCCTCCTGGGTGTGTTTCAGAGTTCTGTTACTGCTTTCTCTCTCACTTCTACTAGCCTGACATGGCTCACGAGATTGGATTGGTCCCCCACAGATAGCCCCCCTTTGCTAAGTAACAAGACATGACCCTGGATCCTGGTCGCAGCTCTTGCTACACTGAGAAGGGGCGGATAGTCTACAAGGTCACGGGAGGGTCATTCTTAGAATCCTGCATACCACAAATACAGACTAGTAACTGGGATGACCTGAACATACTCTTTCCACATAGCCACACTTTTCTTTGAGGGATAGCACTGTTGAGAACTTTATTTTTCATGAGTATGAAAGACTAAAAAGAACTCTAGTCTACCACTTTCCTGACAGCTTTTTGAACTTTCAAAAACCACTGAGAACCTTTGTTCAAACACACCCTAATGGATGCATACACAGACACACACACATCTAGACTACAAGCTAAATTACCCATCTGCATTCGCTCTTTCTCATGCTTTTTAACCAAACATACCTCTTGAGGACACTGAAACAATGCATGCTGGGAAAAATGGTAACACCGAGCCAGGCAATCTTGGCTTTCTCACCAAAATATGCACCTTTACCTGGACTATGATGAGTCCACAGGTCTACTTTCAATCACAGCAGCAGGATGCATTACTCCTTTCTAGAATGTTCATATTTACACTCGACACCACAGTGGCTGGCAGAACCTCCCGCCATGATGACTATGTCCCATATTTCTCAGATACAATATGGTGGCTGCTGGCCACATGTGGCCACTGACCTTGTGGGCACAGAACTCAACTTCAACAGCTGCCATGTGCTTTGTGCCTTCTGTAGAGGCCAGCACTACTCTAGAGTCTAATTTATCTGAAATACATACCAGATGCCAACCACGGCCTATTTTATAGATAGAATTAGTACTGCATTTGGCACTTTTTCCATTCACTATTCAGGGGAAAGTGGGTTGGTGGCCTCTGAGGTATCATGTGCACACCTTGCACTTCTAGGCACTCTGGCTTTCCCTCCTCTGAGCTTCCCTCTCACCAACCTCCAGGGCTCCCACTAAAACTTCCGGCTTGGGGAAAGCACATCTGCTTCGATTGTCTAGTGCTGTACTGGGCACAAAGGAGGGAGCGACGAACACTGAGGGTCAGATGAGCACCGGCTGTGGTGGAAGACAGGAGAGCTGGCCTCCAGAGCATGGAGTGTGTCCGAGAACACACACCACAAAGGAAATCTAGACACTGAGTGTGTGTGTGTGTGTGCCCATGCATGGCAAGGATGGCAGGCAAACATAGCTAAGAGAGAAATGACCCACCCAGATGCCAATAGAGCCTGCCAAGATCCAGACATGTTCTAGGCACTGGGAACAAGCTCATGGAGAAAAGCGAGAGATTCCCTGAATGAAGGAAAAGACTTGGCTACAAAGGTCCCTAGTAGCAAGAGGGATGAGTGGAGTTCGAGTGAGAAGATGTGCACAAAGAGCCATGGAGGGGCCATTCAAATGGTGGCAGGGGCTGCATTAGTCTCCCGCTAGATTTTCAACCAGAGCCCTCAGGGAGCCCTGGTGCCCATCTGCATGCTCTCACCATCGTGACGCTGCTGCTTTAGCGGTCATTTGGTATGTGAAGAGAATGCTCAAATTTTATAAGGAAAAGGTATTCCTCTTTTCAAAGGAATTTGCTTTGTCTTAGGAAATGGGCTTAAGAAATCAGAAAAGAAAATAAAAAGTTGAAGGAAATGAGAGGGAAATTTACAAAACCCCAAGAAAAACTTCAGCTGGGCTTTGACACAGAGCACAGCGGTGTTTAAAATCTGTATTCCCCAGTCAGAACACGGCATGCAAAATAGCTGTTTAGTACTGTGTGTCCCATCCACTAGGCAACTAAGAAACTCCAGGCTGGAGGCCGCCAGCTAGGACCTCCCACAGCTCCAGGCCTCTACCATATCTGCTGGACATCTGCAGCCCCTGGATCACCAGAGGAGACTGGCTCAGCCTTCCTAACTGTAAAGCACTTTCACAAGCTGGTCCTGTATGAGACTGCAGCATAAGGAGGCATAAGCACTCTGTGGACACAGCATTTACTTCCAAGTTCATGATACAGTAGAGCAAATCATTCCGTGGAAACATACAAGTGCTACAATTACCTTTCACCAGAGCCCCACAGTACAGTTTTGGTTTTAAAATTATACCCATTATGATTCACACAACAGCATTACCTAGAAAACAATGTCTGAACTCTAAAACCTAACACGGGTACAAAAGGACAAAAGAGACAAGGTGTCTAACTACTGGTTAAAGACAGGTTAAAAAGGAAAGGAGTCTCATCACCCACACCAGAGGAAACCTAAAGGATTCTGTATGTGGAGACTCAGACAGGGACCTCCCACCTGGACACTGGGGATCACACTGGTTTTCTGTGGCTACACACCATACACAGTACAGTAAAAGAACCCTCAAGAGGACACTGGTCTTTGAAAATCTTGGCTTTAAGGAATGACAAATGCCTCTGAAAATAGTTTGTTCAGAATTGCTGTGATTATAAAAGTACTTCAAGTTAAGAAACCCATCTAGAACCAATCTGGAATGGCAGTGCACTGGAAAAAATGGCATTGATCTGTAATGTCTGCATCTCAAAAAAAAAAAAAAATATATAGAAAGAACTTAAAAAAGCCAGGGAACCGCTTCTTCAAAAAAAGGTATTGATTCAAAAATTTACTGCACAAAAATATGTACTTCTTACTGTGTTTCTAATAAATTAACTCCATAACATCTTTATGTGTATTTATATATTTATATTTATATTCATATATATATAATCCCTGATCATCTATAAAAGAGGGTCTATAATAGTAAAATAAATGAACTTCAAAAGTACCCCCTTCACAAAATGTATTTAACATTAGTTTTCTCAAATTTTAAGGAATGTAACAATATGTACAACTCTTATGTATTAGTATAATACCAAAATAGTCCCAGTCATATTAACAGGCTGTCAGAATTGTAAAACGTTTGTGTCAAGTTCAAATTGGAGGACAGCTTAGTTTCCAATGAATGCAGTTATCCATGGGAAGAGTCCCTGTCTGAGTGGAAATGACAATCATTTTATCTACAGTAGCTTCCCGAGAGGTAGTGTTCAAGTCCCAACAGAAAAGGCCGTGCTAACTATCTTTAATCGACAGTCACAGGAAAGGATGTGTTGGTTTCTTAGAAGATCAATTGGTGACTTTTTTGATATGAATCTGAAATACAAAATAATGAAAGATTTGATAAAGCAGCTAATTCACAATTCCCAAAAGGCTTCATTTGCAAAATCAAAATGCAATTAAAAAAAAAAAAAGGCAGCAGCTGCGTGGCTGCACAGACTGTATATCTGCTTACCTCATTAAGAATGGCCCAAACAGCAGAATTCTGAATAACCGAAAGTCGAAAGGCTGAAATAGGGTTTAGACCAGGGTCCACGATTCCCTCTGCAACACCATACTCAAATTTTCCTTCACAAACAGAAAGTAATTGTTAAAGACTCGTTGGAGAGTCTGATATGATCATAAAGCACCACCAAAGGCAAAACGTTTCTAGTAGACATCTTTAGACAGGAAAGAAATGAGTTTAAGCCCATTGGTCTGTTTTTATTCAGCTTTTGAAGCTCCATGAACTGATGTGCTCTTAAAGACCTTCAAGGAAACCTGTGTAAAGCGGGGGTAACTTCTGCCCACTATAATCGAAGAGGCATGGTGAAGACATACGTGTTTTTACATCAACAGTATATAACCTACAGGATGCCAGCAAGTTGGCCCTCTACTCAAACCTGATCCAGTCCATTTTGTAACAGCAATCAGCTGACTGCCCCAAGGTTAAGCTGGTCATAAGGAGCTTCACCATTTCAGATATTCAGGGGCTTTGGGCCTTGGGCAGGGTCTGTCCACGTGTATTGTTCCACGACTCCACTGAGAAGAAACTTAAATGTGTTGCCTGCTCTATACAATTCCCATATTCAACTCCAATTAAGATAAAAGACTAATTCATCTAACAGGTTGTTACTATCCAGAGTATATACAGAAAACAAAAACAATAATCACCAAAAACTAAGTAATCCAATTAATGGCAAGTAAGTTAAACAGAGTTATTGTTCAACAACTGAGCAATAAATACATAGAAAAATGTTCAACTCAATATTCCTTAGCCACCAGGAAGACATACATCAAAACTATAGTAAAGGGCCTGAGAGAGGACTCCAGCAGAGTACCTAGGTTCAAGTCCCAGCACTCACATGGTAACTCACAAACATCCACAATTCTAGTCCCAGGGTACCCGATGCCCTCTTCTGACTTCTATGGGCACCACATACAACAAGCACGGTGTATATGCATACATGAAAGCAAACACTCATATACATACAAAAGATACATACAAAAGGAAACAAATCTTTAAAAGAGCCGCCAGGTAGTGGTAGCACATGCTTTTAATCCCAGCATGCAGAGGCAGGCAGATCTCTGAATTTGAGGCCAGCCTGGTCTACAGAGCAAGTTCCAGGACAGCCAGGGCTACCCTGTCTCAAAAATCAAATACCAACAACAACAACAACAAAATTCTTTAAAAGAAAAAATTTGAACACTGAAAGTCTATCTCACCCCAGTCAAAATGGCTATCATTAAGAAAACAATTCTAGACAGGATGCTGGGGAGAAGGGAGCCCTAAATATTGGTGGGGAATCTAGGTAGGTGCAACTATAGAAGCAGAATTCTCCAGAGAAGAGCAGAATTACTACATAAGCCTCCTGGGCACATACCCAAAGGAATCTAAATATGCAACAGAGATGCCCAAAGACAGACATTGCATTCTTCTTTCATATACAGGACCTAGATTT
Organism: Peromyscus nudipes; assembly: GCA_902168325.1. Lineage (NCBI taxonomy): Eukaryota > Metazoa > Chordata > Mammalia > Rodentia > Cricetidae > Peromyscus > Peromyscus nudipes. The sequence goes on from CABHPH010127145.1 coordinate 8,569, forward strand.
AAAATATGACACAAATCTAGAAAGGGCTCTATTTGGGAAGAGCAACTGGGCCAGTGGAAGGCAGAAAAGACAGTCAATAGAATCAAAGGATGTTAGACACATGTCTGAACATATCACAACAACGCCCATTATTTGGGCCAGTGACACGTCACTCATGAAGGCACTTGTCACTAAGCCTAATTAAACTTCGTTCAAGCCCCAAAACTCACATGATGGAGAGAACTGACTTTTGCAAGATTTTCTCCGAGCTCCACCTACACTCACTCACTCTGGTGCACGTGTGCAAGTAAACAAATAAACATAAATATGTGTAATTTGCTGCAAGTCGCAGGAAAATGTAATGGAATTCAGCTACTATCAAAAAAGCTACTACTTAGAAAAGTCAAGGACTTCTTCAAAGGCCAAGCCATGGCTTAAGAAGTCTTGGTGATATTTTAGCTTTTGTGTATATATTAGCTGGTTCCTACAGTGACTTTCTTGTAATGCTATGCATGCTCCCAAGAATTCCTAACTGTGTATTTATCTGACTTTCTTGTAATGCTATGCATGCTTCCAAGAACTCCTAACAATGTATTTATCTAAAATACCTATCAAGCATCCAAGGCCAAACGAAACACCTGTCTCCTAGGTCAGGAGGCTAGCTTTATTTCTTATGCAATTTACAGTGAGACCCTCCTTCCTTACAGCCTTCTTAACAGACTCCCAATTTCTTACCTAACCACTTCTAGGAATGTAGATTGAGCATATAAATTCCCTTCTTGACTAACTGATCATTAGCACTCATTTGGTTTGTAAAAGAAAGCCTGTCAGTCACTACCTGAGAAAAATGCTTACCGGCCTTTATGACCCCGTAAGAATTCAAGCCTGGTGACCTTGCTCTGCCAGAGGATCGCTATGGCTTGGGTTTATAACTGAACACCTCAGAGACTAAGGAGAACTGTGGTAAAAGGAGAACGAAGAGAGGCTATTGAGGATTTTGGCTGGAGAGGATTTTTGACTAGAGAACTGGAGGTCAGGATGGAAGATGAGGAAGAGACAGATGGGAAAGTACTAGATGGGTAAGAACAAGATGAGAAGGACCTAGATGAGGCAGAACTAAGATGAGGGAATTAAGATAGAACTTAGAGGGGACAGCAGATAAAGGTAGAGAGGAATCAGGTGAGAAGGGAACTAGGCTTGAGTACAGAACTGTAGCTGTCTAGACAGGATTTTATCCCAGAGGAATAAAGCAAATGGACTAAAGAGTTCGGTGTGCTAAGATTTTATTTCCCAAAAATAGTTCTTGCTGTTCGTAGTTTCTCTTCTGAGCCCCTGGGAAGTATATTATTAAGGCTGGTCCTTCAATAATATTCAAGAGTAATTAAAAACAAGAGACTCATCATCTTCTACAATGATAGATACTAACTTAAAGACAGAAAACAAGCAGAAAAGGCCCTCTACAGAAAGAAGCAAGACCTTCCACAAATGGCAATGTGTCCCATAGCCATCTTTTCTTGCGTAAGAATAATGTCCTTCTTAAAATAAAATAAAAATGGTTTAAGAAAAACGACGAGAGAGAGAGAGAGAGAGAGAGAGAGAGAGAGAGAGAGAAGAGAAAGGAAAGAAAGAAAGGAAAGAAAGAAAAAAAAAAAGAAAAGAAAAAAGAAAAAAAAAAAGGAAGAAAAGAAAAAAAAAAACCTTTCTGGGGCAAAGTTCTCCAAGCCAGAGGTCAGCAAACTTCTCAACGAAGGGCATTCTTTGTGGGCGACAGGACAGGTGAGGATGCTAAACAGAAGAGATCTCTGCCTCATCTGCATGGATGAAATTCCACACACCTACGTGTTCTGGAGTACGGCATGCTGAGGAGATGAATGCAGTTCCTTATTCCTGGACAACACTCCACTTAAACGAGAGGTTCAGAGTTGGTTTTTCCCTGTCATCGGAACTCACTACAAATGTCTGTCATTGCTGACCTATTGGTGACAGATGTTTTCTGGACTGTGTCCTCGAGACATCCCTTCACACAGCCCAGGTAACAGCAAGCACCAGTATGAATCGACAAACGTGTAATATTTTAGAAGTTACACTTGTGTTCGTGTTTGTACGGGGTGTGCATACCACAGCGTGTGCATGAGGACAACTTTTAGGAGCTGGTTCTCTCCTTCCACCATGTGGGTCCAGAGGACTGAACCTAAGTCATCAGGCTTGGTGGCAAGTGCCCTTACCAGCTGAGCTATGCTGCAGGGCCACACACATACGATCTCAGTGGCTCATACTCACCAGCTGGAAGTTATTTACATATTTATTTTGCTTTGATATTCCTTTCTGCCACATTATTACACTGGAGATGAATCACTTCCAGTTAGAGGAAGAAGCCTCTCACACGGTTCGACTGATTTTGAAATACAGCAATTCTTTATTCACAGTGAAGCATTTCCAAAACTCTGTTGCCATGGTACTTCTGCCCTGGGAGGTGTATCCCCTCTCCCTCTCTGTACGTGTCCTTTAAAGAAGCTGATTATACTATCTGCTGCTTATTTTCCTAAAGAAACGAGGTTAGATATTGTATTAGCTTAAGAGAGTTCTGAGTTTCACAATAGGTTTTGGCTGTGACTCCTTTACCCAGTCAGCCATCAACAAGAACTTTATGCCTATAACACCTACTATCACAGTCCAGCATCAACTATGAAACTTCCTTGAAATAATTCTTTTCTCCTTTTCCTCCTCTTTTTTCCTTCCTTCCTTCTTCTCTTTCTTTCCCACAGAGTTCAAGCCACTACGTATTAACTGAAGTAGGTAGGTATTAGATGACAGGCGGAGAAAAGAGGAGGAGGAAAATAACATAACATACAGCTAAATCTTCAGAGGGCAAGCTGAGCATGCCAAAGGCATTCCTGCCCATCACGTTAATCTTTGGAGCACACGCTCCATCATCGTAACTGAGCATGCTCAAGACTGTACTCCTAAACTGTGCGTGCTCAGTAACGGCCTAATCTGTGCGAGAATGTGTGCCAGCTCACTAAATAAAATTCCACAGTTCCTTTGTTAAGAGAGAGCACTGCTTTGGAAACCCCGTGACTACCTTGCCTGCTGGCAAAGCATAACTCTGTCTCCATTCTCTCCTGTCTTGACTTTGCACTCACCAAGATGTGAACCCGCTGTATTTGGTCACAATTAAAATCCCAGACTACAGACACAGAAGGGGACTTCAGAGGTCCCTGGCCATGGCCCTACTCCTTCCACACACTGGCCTGTGGTCCTTTCCCAGGTGACATCTAGCTGAACCCTGATTCCATTTACTAAGCCTAACACCCTCCAAGGCTTCCTCAGGTGCCAGTGTTAGCCAGCATCACAACACAGAGGGCACACTACTCCAGAGGGAGGGTCAGAAATCCAGGTAGACTGGCATGTAGAAGTTAGACGAGGACATGAAAGCAGTGAAGACCATCCAGACAGAGATGGACAGAAAGGCACAGCAAAGGTAGACTCGCTGTCGCTGAGATACAGCCATGACACAGATGACAGAGAAAGCCGACAAGCCAGGGAATCCACCCGGGATCCGAAACTCCGTCAGGTCAAGGGAATGTAAGTAACAACTTGAGCACACTGGTGACTGTAACTGTCAAATGGCTTCAAATATGACAAGAATTTGAAATGACTTTAAGAGTCAGCGCAGGAAATGGGGCGGGTTACAAAGTAGACATTACCTATTCTGAAATAGCCATCTTCTAATCGCTTGTCTTTGGTTTCTTTGCTGATTTCCAAACTGTCACTCTAAAATAAAATAAAAGCAACAATTGTATAGGTAATTATAATTATGCCTGTTTAAAGCACACGTGACTCTGTATATAAAAGTTGCTTTTGTGGCACAGATATGAAGAAAAATGGCATCTCAGCGGAGAATTCTGAAAATACGTTAGTAAAACTTTAACTACCCTCTCAGTCTGCACAGAATACCAAGGGTCAGAAAATGAAGACTGCATGTTAACTTGAACAAAACGTAGGCATTTCTTACAGACCAGTGAATTAACTTTGTGCATTCCCCATCAGGCACTCAGATGCCCACCTGGTATCGTGGGACTCAAAATATACAAAGTAAACACTGTGGTATAATGTGGACCCTTTTCCTAATATAAACAACTGTGTTACTTTCCAGTAGAAAGCAAAAGGAAGACTATGGAAAAAACAAATGGGTACATTAATACTAGGTATTCAATATTTTAAAAACTTAATATTACCACCTACCATTAAAGTCCTACATCTCATGAGAATCTGAGCTGGGCACAAACAAACATACAGGACAGCATGCAAGCATTTCTCTCTGCTTGTGACTGTGGATATGATGTAACTTGATAAAATTTAAAATTCCTGCCTGACTTCCCCCCAATGATGACCTATAATCTGGAATTGTAAGCTAAACTTAGCCTCTCTCCCCGCCTAAATTGCTTTCGGTCAGGGCATTTTATCACGTAACAGAAACGAAACTAGAGCCTCAGGAGTAGCCATACCTTTAGAGGCAGGACCTCCACTGTTGTGTTTAGCAGGATGTCTCCTGGGTGTTCTTGATTGCCGCTGTGGAACAAATAACTGGAAACACACACCACAGAATGAAAACAGGAGTTAGAGTGTACAAGATTCAAGAACCCACCCTCACCCCAGAGTGAGCTCTTAGAAGGTTTCTGAGCAGGATAACCACACCAGAATCCAGCTGACTCAGAATGCTCTGGGAAACTTAAGACTGAAGGACGCAGCCCCAGGCTGTGTGTGATCTCGGCCAGAAGCCCCACACTTGCTGCTTAACATTCACTAAACACAAAAGTGTGCACAGTCTGACCTGTTGGCAACATTTTCCACACAAACGCACAAATACGACAATCACCAGTGTAGCGCCTTTCTTAAAGTGTGGCATCTTGTGTCACAGAGTTTTCAGGAGGACAATCATGGGTCATGGCTCACTGAGAGCCTCACTTTAGGGTTATGAGTTTGGTGTAGCGGTAGAACGTTTGCCTGGCATGTACAAAGCGCTGGGTTCAGTCCCCAGCTAGGATATATAAAGTATGTCTCACAAGAGCTGCTCGTGGTGACGCACGCCTTTAATTCCAGCACTCCAGAGCAGAGGCAGGCAGACCTCTATGAGTTGGAGGCCAGCATGGTTGACATTGTGAACTTCAGGCTAGCCAGGACCACACAGTAAGATCCTGCCTCAACAAAACAACAAACAAAACAAAAATCAAAATGGCTTAGGAGTCAGAAAAGACCTCGGCTCCCATTCTGGCTCCCTGGATTCCTTGAGTCCACCCGCCTTTACCAAGACCAGTTAACTTGCAACATGAGTTTCTGCTATTGCACACAGCTATGGCCATGCACCACTCACGACTATAAATTTATGAGAACTGACAAAGGCATCCTGCACATGAAAAGCCCTCAGCCAGGGAATGGTTACAAGTGACAACTTGCTTCGAGTGTGGTATTTGTGGGCAAACATCTCCTGTGACAGGAATTTGATTTTTAAACTATGCAGAAGAGGTTTTCCTAGCATTTTCAGATGAGATATACTGCTGTCATTTTTATATTTTGAAAGAGAGAGAGTGTGTGTGTTCATGTGCGCAGGAGTGTGGAACTCACAAAGGCCAAAGGTCATTTGCTGTGGGATAATGCTCTTGTACATTGTGAAGATTTGTCACTCAAATTGGCTTAATAAAATGCTGATTGGCCAGTAGCCAGGCAGGAAGTATAGGCGGGACAAGCAGAGAGGAGAATTCTCAGAAGTGGAAGGCTGAGGCGGAGAGACGCTACCATGAGAAAATGTTAAGATACCAGTAAGCCACGAGCCATGTGGCAACTTACAGATTAATAAAAATGGGTTGATTTAAGATATAAGAACAGTTAGCAAGAAGTCTGCTGCGGCCATACAGTCTGTAAGCAATATAAGTCTCTGTGTGTTTACTTGGTTGAGTCTGAGCAGCTGCGGGACTGGTGGGTGAGAGAGATTTGTCCTGACCTGGGCCAGGCAGGAAAACTCTAGCTACAGAAAATAGTTCTAAATTTTGTAAAATGGATGTGACTCCCACAAAACCTAAAAGGGCTGTAAAGTCCCATGGCATGCTAAAAAATGACCTGCACCAGCAAAATTATTGGCTAGGAACATCTGCATTTCAACCAATTGCTGGGCTAATAACCTGCTCTCCCTGTGTTTGGAGATAGTCTAAGATAAAGACTGGAAAATTATTTTAGATTTCGGGAAGACGTCTAAATTAGAGTAACAAAATTACCGATTAAATCTAAGTCCAGAAATAACAATCTACCAAACATAAGGCCAGCAAGACAGCTCAGCAAAGACACTTTATCTACTAAGCCTGAGGACCTGAGTTCAATCCCCAGTACCCACAAAGTGGAAGGAGAGAACCAATTCCCACATGTTGTCCTCTGGCCCCCACACACAGATAAATGTGTTTAAAAATGATTTATTCAACACATTAAAATACTGATGGTATGCCTGAAAACATGAGCATTTTTCATACTCAGCCGTATGAATTAATTTATAACCAAGACTTTTGCGACTCACTACCTCCCCAACCTACTGTGCGCAAAGCACACAAAATAAAGCACGCTCCAAGCAGAAGGGCTGATGTAATTCCCTTGCCACTGACCTTTCTACATTGACCGGCTTGTCGAATTTAAACAAGATGTAGTCGCCAGCCGTGGGGGTGATGGCCCAGAAGAAGTCCTCACCCATGTAGGTCTTCTCCAGTGTGTGCCCTTGGTACACCTTCAGGGAAGTGGAGACCTCTGCGGGCGGGTTCACGTGGATCTTGAGAAGCAATGGTTTCATGTAATCTTTATCCTAGGAGGACACGTGTGTGACGTTAGGTAACACGTAGTTCATCTACACCCTGAGCATCAGCCCATGCAGCTGGGGAACGCCATGTCCAGTCACTAACCGTGAGTTTCTGAATCTTCCCCGACAGTGACGAATGCAGACCCACGTGCTGGAAGAGGGAGGGTCGGAAGCGGATTCGCAGATTTGCCTTCTGTCTGTCACAATGTTTCTAGATGTTTAAAAGAATCTGAGTTTATTATTCCGTAATAAAGTGCAAGCCAGACACTGAAGAGTCCTGTGAGTTGGCATATGGCAACACTGCTATTTGATACTTCAGGTGTACTGGGGTCTGATACTATCCCAAAAGAAAAAAAAAAAACAACCAACAGAACAGGGAGAAAACGGCACACCCGCCACAAGCCGGGTCTGGTGGCTGCCTATAGCCAAGAGTAACAGGATAGCAAGCCTCAAGATTCCCCAATGTTTCTCAGCTATACATGAGGGAGAAACACTTAGAAACAGGATGGCTAAGGGATTGTCTACCATTAAAAAAATGCATTATATCTGCACACATATACATTGCCAGGACTGAAGACTGAACAGAGGACCTTCAGGAACGCTGTTTAAAGCACTCTACCACTGCAGCGCACGCATGCATGGAGACACACAGACACACAAGACACATAGACATAGCCATAGACAGACAGACAGACAGACACACACACACACACACACACACACACACACACACACCCCTTTCTAACACTGGAACTTAGGATTGGCTTCAGAATGAAGGCAAGCTCGTGAAGAGTAAACAGTTCCCTGTCATGGCTTTATTTAACTTGTTACCAAGATCTACTTCAAAGTTACTTTCATAAAGGAAACAGAAGGGAAACTTCAGTCCAGGCACCATGGTACGTGCTTGTAATCCAGGTACTCAGGCAGCTGAGGCAGAAGGATCTTCAGTTCTAGGCCAGCCTGGGGTTACATAGTGAGAGCCTGTCTCAAAAAGAAAAGAAAAAGTATCCCCTGGACTGCAGGAAAAATTAACTTACAGCATCTTTTTCAGGGTTGCAGACTTTCACCCAGAGAATGTGGTCCAAGAGCCAGTCAATAGGTTTCTCCTTATAAAACATAAAGATGAACTCCACAATCAGAGTAAGGTCTGGCGCCTGAAACATCTTTCCTGAAAAGATATTCCCGGTCAACAGCTGTCACCAAGAATCAACTCTCAAGAAGTCTCAAGAAGTGACTTCTACGCACAAAATACACTGAGGTTTAACTCCCGTTATCAAAAACAGCATCCCTTTAGCTCAGCATTCTCTGGACTTGTCGCCTGGGTATGAAGAGAAGCAGCCGACTCCTGCTGCTAACTACAATTTAACACACAGGGTTGCTTTTAAAGGGTTCAGAAATCAAGTCAGATTTTTTTTTTCCTATCTTAAAAAGACTGTTCCCATAAAGGAATTTGAGAGATTTACATTTACAAAAAGTATGTTGGGCTGGGAATACAGATCTGTGATACAGCACTTGCCTGGCAGCATGTGTGAGGCCCTAAATTCAACAGGGGTGTGTGTGTGTGTGTGTGTGTGTGTAAATCAATATATACAGAAAGAGGAGGCGGAAGAGATAAAGAGGAAGAGGCGATGGAGCAGGAGGGGGCTGGTGAGGAAAAGGCTAACAAGTTTTGTCGTCACTGAAACTTTGGTCAATTTTTTTCTGAGTCATAGAACAAGTTTTGAGTTAACTGACAAACAAGATCGGAGACAGAGCCCTCACTGTTTGGGGACTTAGCTTGAACCCAAGGTCTCACTCATTCTAGGCGAGAGGCCAACCACTAAGCTTCACTCCAGCCCTGATCTCACTACGCTGCCTAGCCTGGCCTCGGAGATGAGATCCTCCTGTGTCAGCTTCTCAAATGCAGGGATCAGATCACGAGCGTCCGAGATGTGCGCCAACCATCACACCTAGCTTGAGAAGTTATTTTTAAACCCTGTGAATTTCCTTCACTCAACTTCAAACATGTTCTTTTTCTTTGGCTATTTTAGGGATGCTGTTCCCTCACAGGCTTTAAAAGAAGTACACCCCAAATAGTTCCTGAGAGAAACAAGTGAACAAAAGCAATCCCTGAACAAGAGCCGCAGGCTGCAGGCCCCCCCCCCCCTGAAGAGCCCATCAGTGCTGTGCTTTTGGGGTGAACCCCAGTCCTGTGAGCACAAAGGAAATGGAAGCGTCAGAGAGGAAATCAGATCTGCTCCCAGCACCATGGCGGCCACTGGGCAGCTCTCTAGAGGACATGCTACACCTTAGAAGTCACAGAGTCTACATCAGATCATGTTCACATTTTGCATAAGGAGATTTACGTACATTTAATTTTCTCAACATCAAACAATTTCTCTGGGAAAAAAAACTTTTTTGGTCAAAAAAAAAAAAAAAAAAAGGAAGCAACTGGTTTAAGACTCAGAGACGCAGCTGTTTATAAAGTAGAGAAATCAAACCCTTTTCTTACCAATGAAGCCAAGCTGGGAAAACTCCAGAATCATCCATTCTTCAGAAGAGAGTTGAAGTGCAAAATTTTTTATAGTATTAAAATAGTTTTGTTTGACAATAATATCATCTTCAAGCTAGAAAAAAATTGAACAATCATATTTAATAAGGAAAAAAAGAAGGAAAGGGGTAAATGAGTATTGTGGGAAAAATCCAAACATACTCTCACAAAAATCAAGAAAACAATGGTTAAAACCAATTAAAATATAAAAATGGGTGTTGTGAAAACAAAAGATATACTCTGTGGGTCAACTACCTAAGTCAGAGGTCAAAGAGAAGCCAGCACCTTCCCTCACCTACCTTCCACCTGGCTAGCTGAGACGACCAACATGAAACCTGGGTATGCACCCATCTGGCACGTCTGTATTCTGTCTGATACAGACTCCTATGTATAACTAACTAACTAACTAACTAACTCCCTCCCCCCCCCCCCCCCCCCCCCCCCTTCTTTCCTCCCTTTCTCTCCCCCCCCCCCCCCCGCCTTCTCCCTCCCGCCCTCTCCCTCTCCTCCTCTCCCTCCCCCTCTCTGGGAATAGAACCCAGGTCCCAGCTCAAGCTAGGTAAGGGCTCTACTACTGAGCTGCACCCCTAGAAAGCCGCTTCATATTTTTAAAAAGATTTATTTACTATTTTTATGTGTATGTATGTGTCTCTGGCTGAGTTTAAGGGCATCACATGTGTGCCTGTGGAAGTGAGAAGGGGCACTGGATCCCCTGGAACTGGAGTAACAGGTAGTTATGAGCCACCATGTGGGGTGTGATAAAGTGAGGAGGACAAGGTGGGACCAGAAGCACCTGGCAGTGTCCCCGAAGGCGATCTTCACACTCCAAGTCACTTGCAACTCCCACCCTACCCCTTTTATTACAAAGTATCAGAGACACTGTATTCAAAGCAAAGTGATAGTACAGATCAGAAAGACATTGTCAAGAACAGTCATTTCTGTCTTGTGTCAATCAGTCTGGACAGGAACAGGGCAGGCAACTAACAGAGGCCAAGAACAAAGGCCAGGGGCTGCAGGACCACATATAAGCACTAAGTGGTACCCCAGCTGGACACACACAGACTCCCAGTATTCCCACACACAACCAAGAGTGGGGGCTGTGCACACCAGAGTAGAAACCAGCAACTCTCACTTAGGTTCACCTACAAGTCCAGAAAGAGAGGAACCAAGAAGCAGTGACTGTGACAGACAGCAGGTACAAGACCTGTATAAGTGCCTCCCAGACCAAAAAAAAAAAACAAAAAAAGAAACCAAAAAACAAACAAACCAAAAAACAACAACAACAAAAAAAAAACTGCAGAAAGGAGGAAGGTGGGCGTGGACCACATCCCCATCAACACTAGCTAAGGAGAGGGAGACTGGCAGTCCCTAGCTGCTGAGAGAGGCAAGGGCATTTCCTTTAATGATGTGACCCTGGTAGGTGGACCACACGCCAAGGCAGGCCCCACTCCCAAGACTAGCTGGGCAGCACAAACTAGACTGGACAAGTTTGAAAAGGAAGCAACTCATAGGCGGGCGAACAGGTGGGCCGGTGGGCGGGCGAAGAAGGTGGTTATGAGTGAAGGGAGGGGGCAGTGAGTATGTTCACAATAGACTGCATGAAACTCAAAGACAATAAAAATACTGTTTGTAAAAGGAGCTCTGGGGGCTATAGAGATGGATCAGTGGTTTAACACACTTGCCACTCTGCCCCAGGAACCAAGTTCAGTTCCCAGAACCCACATGGTAGCTCACAGCCATCCATGACTCCAGTTCCAGGGGTCTCAACGCCCTCTTCTGACCTCAGCTGGTATCAGCGCTTCTGCAGTGCACAAACACACATGAATGCAAAACACTCACGTGCATAAAGAAGAAAATAACTTATTTTAATTTAAAGGGCTCCAGATGCTCTGGCTAACATTATCAGAAGCAGGCCTTCCGGTACCACGCCAGACCACAAGGGCGGGGGTGGGCTTTGGGGGATGGCTGATTTCCCAGATACCCAAATCCCAACAGCCACAACATAAACAACATTGCAGTGAGGCTAGGTGGTGACTTAAAAGCAGTGGACAACTAATGAAATGTGTAAGAGTCAATGGGAACAGCAACAGAGAGGCGGAAATCATGGAGGAGAACCAGCTAAGAACAGGAAGTGAAGAATACAAAACCCGAAAGGGAAGCTTCACTCACAGCAGACCTGGCCAGGCAGAAGAGTGAGCGAGCCAGGACAGGGCTTTCAAAATGAATGGTGCAAAAAACAAAAAGGGGAAATGACCATGAAGACAGCCCAAGGAACCTGCAGGTACCAGGGAGAGAACAACACTTCCCTCAGAAGGAAAAAGCAGCTACCTGAAGAAACATCTGCCGAAAGCTTTCCAAGTATATAAAAGGAAATGGATATCCAAGTTTAACAAGCTCAATGAGCTCCACTCTGGTAAATTAAAGACAACCACGCCAAGCAACAGCACAACCAAGCTGTCAAAATCCCCAGAGAAAGAATTTGCTCCTTCAAGTCGTGAGAGAAAAGTGACCCATCACATACAAGGGAGCTCCTATCAGACCATCAGCAGGTTTCTCAGCATACTTTGTAGCCTGTTAAGAGAGTTGGAGGGTGGGTTTGAAATTACAAAAGCAAAGCAATTACCCACCAAGAAGACTGCACCTGCCCAGCAGGACTGTCATTTGGAAACAGAAGAGAAATTACGGCTTTTCCCAGATAAGTGAGAGGTGGTAAGTTCAACATTATTCCTCCTGCCTGACTTGCTAAGTCCTTCATCTTAAGATGAAAGGATGATAAAAACCAACAAAAGACCATGAAATCATCTAAAATTATCTGGTAAAAGAAGCATCCTGGCACATACAGAATCCTATAGTAAGGTAATGTGTGTGTAAGTCCCTTTGTTTGGGGGTAAGGACGCCCGGGCCAACAGGGTCACCAGCTGCCTGTACAACAGAAACATGGACCTCTGAAATATCTTACAGATTCTACCCAAGGATCAATAGAGCTGGGTGTATGCTGTCACCCATGACAGCTTGTTGCCTTAATCATTTCCAAATCTGGTATAACTCAAAGCACAAAAATAATTACACACTTAAATCCATGGATATACAATACGAAAAGAGGCAGGGGGTCTAGGGGTGTGGCTCAGAGGATGCAGTGCTCTTCTAGGATTTCTAGGTAGGATTTCTGTTCTCTGTGCCTGACTCCAAGCCCGCTGCCTGTGCTCGTGGTGTTTTATCACAGCAACAGAAAAACAGCCAACACAATGATGGACCCCCTCTCAAGAGGAAAGCCTGAGTTTGACCCTCAGCACTGTCCAGACCAGGCACAGTGGCAGACTCTACTGTAATCCCAGCACTTGGAAGGGTCAGAAGTTCAAGATCATCCTTGGCTATACAGCAAGTTCAAGGTCAGCCTAGAATGGAAGATATATAATCTTATAGAGGCAATTTGTGTCTTCAGTAACAAAGTAGGGACAGGGAACAGATATAAAGATGGTAATCTATGTGGCTTGAAGTGATCAGCTTTAAACAGATTGCTGCAACTGTAGCATGTTTCGAGTAACTACAATGATAACACAGAGAAAAATCAAGAAGGAAATCAAAACACATGACTATAAAAAAAACAATCGGTGGAAACAAAGGAAGCAAGGATGTTTCTGCAACAACCAGCAAAAAGATAAAACTTTATAGTTTGAGTAACCCAGGAAGAGGAGGACTCAAAATTAGACACAAGAGGACATTAACACTGATGTCACAGCAGTACAAGGGTTATAAATTCTGAGAGGCTACTACAAAGTTAGGTGTGTGCAAACGAACTGGATTAACCAGAAGAAATAATACGTCCCTGAAAAGCTGCAACTCACTGAGACTGACCTGCAGAAAAAAACACACTTAAGCATGACTGTAACAAAAGTAAGGGGAATCAAAGCTGAAAACAAACAAAAAACCTTCTTGCAGGGCTGGGGATGTAGCTCAGCTGGTAGAGCGCTTGTCTAGCAAGCCTGAAACTCTGGGTTCTAGCCCCGCCACCACCTGAAACGCTGTGGCAGTACATGCCCATAATGCCAACACTTGGGGTGTGCAGGCAGAGGGATTTAGGCATCAGACCATCCTTGGCTAGATGCTAAGCTCAGGGCCAGCCTGGGCTACATAAGATGCTATCTAAAACCACAACACCAACAAAACCTTCCATAACTTCCTTGCAAAGCAAAGTAAAAAAAGTTCAGGGCCGGAGAACTTCACTGAAGAATTCTGGGTAACATTAAAGATTTAACTGATTTTTCTCAGACTTGCCCTAAAAACGGACACAGACAGAACTCCTTCAAATGCAGTCTGTGAGGCCAGCATTCCTGAGATGAAAATAAAAGCTTCCCCTCTGGGATCACAAATAGGCACGGATTCCTAAGAGTTATCAGCAAAACACTGGAAATCCCAGTTCGAGCCATCAGACATCCAAGAGTTAAAAGCATCCAAAGCAGGAAGAAAAGAAGCTACATCTCTATATTCTCCTTCACACCATGTTGCTTCTTTTGACACCCATGAAAATGTGCGCATGCACTCCCTCTTGAAACACAGCTCAAACTATACAGTCTAGGCTCCCCTGGAACTTATTATAGTCCAGGCTGGCCTCAAATTAGAGATTCCCTTTATTCCTAATACTGAGATGATAAGTCTGTGCCACTATGCTTAGGTCAACTTGTAAAACATGATGCTGGTGTCATATCCAAGATGCCACTGCCAACCTCCATGTCCTGAAGTTTCCCTATGACATGCCTTATGGAAATCCAGAAAAACCTACTACAAATGATGATTTCAGCAAAGTTGCAAGATAAAACAATCAACACATCATCATTTCTACCCACTAACAATAATAACCACTGCCCCTAACCCAACTGTATTTTAATCTCATTCAGTAGACTGCTAAAAACACTTAGGAATGACTTAAGGAAGTGAAAGACTTACCCCAAGTGGACTACCAAAGAAAACAAGGAGCTGCGTGCTTGTGATCCCAGCTCTCAAAGGCAGAAGCAGGAAAACCCCAAGTTTGAGACCAGCTTGCCGTGCAAGCAGAACTGACCGCGTTCAAGCCCCAACACCCATGTCAAAAAGCCAGTCATGGCAGTGCCCGCCTGAAATCCCAGCACCGAGCAGGCAGCCAAGGAGAACGACGGGGCTAGCTAGCCAGCCAGTCCAGTTGAACTGGTAAGTCCCAGGTTCAGTGAGAGACTCTGCCTCAGAAGAATGGTAAAGACTAACTGAGGAAGAGCCCCAACCTTGACCTCTGGCCCCTACAAGTAAGCACACACACACACACACACACACACACACACACACACACACTCACACATACAAGAAACTTCCAGAACAGAACAGAGATGGTTTCTACCTTCTCATCTTTCAGACCCACATGAACATTCTGACATAGACCTCTGACTGAACCCAAACACTGTTAAACTATATGTAGACATATATTCATAGAATGTGATCATCTTTACAAAATAAATGAGACAAAAACTATTCTTTTACATGTCCAATCTTTTATAAGCTAAGTGTATTTCTTTTTCTATTTTAATAAATGTATTTTACCAGAAGGAGGAGGAGGAGGAGAGGAAAAGGGAGAATTAAAGCCACCACACAAAAAGCTGGGGAAGGTCTGCACTAATGCGCCTCTTTAATACTTCTTCTTTAAAATGGTGAGAAAGCCTGGTGTGATGGCACACATCTTTAATCTCAGCACCAGGGAGACAGAGGCCAGTGGGACTCTGAGTTCAAGACCAACCTAGTATACACAGCAAATTCCAGAACCAATCTGTAACGAACCAAAGAAACAACAACAAAAAATTCCCTGTAAAAACCTGGACTCTTACCTGAATGTAATAGATGCCCTTCTGCTGAGCATACATCATTAGAAAGCAATAATCCAGGTTTTGTTTGGTTCTCCATCTGAAATGAACAGTTTCAGAGTAAGTCAGGAATCAGACTCAAAGTCAGTAAGCTCAGACTATGTATGACCTCATGTCTACTGTAACACACACAAACTCCCACACACCTGCAACATGGTCAAAGAGTAGCTTCCTCCTATGAAGCCTTTCTTACCATGTACTCCTAAGACTAACCCTCCAGCTACCCCGTGCACAGAAGGCTCTCCAGTGAAGAGGATCTGGGCATCACTGTACACTGTACATCCCCCTCTAGAGACAGATCTGCAAAAAAGACACTAAGATACCCACCAGTGAACGCATTACTGGACATAGGACTCACGGCTCCATGCATGCTTGGATAACACTCTACTATTGAGCTACAATCCAGCATTTTCCAGACTGCCTTGTCCACAAAGCTTTTCTTCAGTAATGTTTTAATGTCTCCTTGAACTAGTGCTTGGCATAGTCTACTTTAGGGAACATGAGGCTGGTGTCTAGAGCTGTGAATTAAATACAGCTAGAGATTGATAATGCATATTAAATGCAAACAGAAACTAATACTATGTGTTAATGCTTGTAAACACATTTAATTCTATAATAGTAATCTTTTTGGTGAATTCCTAGTGGCTAACAAAAACAGATTAATTAATGCTGAGGGAAAGAAGGGGTCCCAAAATCAGCTCAAGAAAGCACAATGAACGGTCATCCCGTGCTCAGTTCATCTACACAAAGCCCTCAGAATCTGTGTCCTGTGCTGAACAAGATGGCTGCCTGGCGTCTTCTAAGCCTTTCCTGGGTACCAGGTTGACAAGAAAGCACCTGCTCACCTCACTCTTTCCTTGGAGTCTCCAAATGTCTCCTTCAGGTTAGTCAAGTCAGGATAATAGCTTTCAGGAGGGGAGATTATTTCCAGCAGGCCAGAACTAATTTCTCTAGAAAATCTAACAAGAAAAAGGTTAGCTGTATTATGTTAGCTCTGTGGGATTTCATTTGTCTTAATGCTTAACTGATTGCGGCATTTAACACAAAATGCATGAGTGAGCAGGCCAGAAGAGTTTGAGGAGACAGAGAAGAGTGTGCTAAACCAGTCAGCTCACCACTGACCAGAAAGTAAAATTTCTCTACTGATACAAGTTTTGAGTTGCCTCTTTTTTCAACCATGCTTTTAAAAGACAGTAAGAGGTCAGAGGAGAAACACTGGAATGTAGCAGGGAGATCCTAGGCAAACCCCTGGGGCTGCCGTCCTCAAAGTGATTCATTTTTTTTAAATCTAAGCACATCAAGGTCCCACAGAAAGTGGGGGATGGAAGAAAAAGGCAAACAAATGAGTCTATGCTGACACAAAATATAGTATTTATGAAAAATCAAAGTTCTTCCATTTTTCTGGGCTGGTGAGATGGTTCAGTCACTAAAGGGGTTTGCTCCCCAAGCCTGGAAGACTGGGTTCAATCCCTGGGACCTACACAGTAGGAGAGACAACCGCAAAAACTCCTCTGACCTCCACATGCATACTGCGTCATGTGTGAGCATATACTCACAAATCAATAGGTGTGATTTATTTCAAATTTAAACACAAAGTTCAACATTCAGGAAGCTTTAGTTGTAGGCTGCTGGCCCTATGGCATTCCCAACCAGGGCTTTTTAACTAAGGGCGACTTTATCCCTCCTGGGAACACTCAGTGGGGCCTGGAGACATCTGTGTTGTCACAACTAGTGATGATTCTAGTGGCATTGAAATGGAGAGATGCCAAGGGTCCTGCCACACCTCCTATTACACACAGAGGCCCTACAACCAAGAACCACCCGGCCGGACCAGTGGTGCCTGGGCTGAGAAATCCTTTAGGAGAAGCTTGGGTCGGTTTTCACTAACTAAATGTGGCTTCTTTTTTATTTGAGTCCTGTCTCATTCTTGCACATCTTCACTGTACTTGTATAAAGCCGGCCTTTCTGCAAATGCCTGGGATATGTAACTGCACTGATTTTCTGGCCTTGGCTTCTACAGGGAAGCCTGCGGAACTGCCCTTGAGGTTGATGGGAAGGGGAGCCAGTCATTATTCCCTGCTTATTTAAGGGGTCTACACCAGCCTATTCTATAGACTGCTAAGAGTGTAGCACGTGAAGAAATGTTTAACGCATCACAACTTGACCCTGAAGTAGCCACAGGTTTTTTTTTTTTAAATCTCCAGCTTTCATATTTTGATTAACAAGGAGGAATTATTTTAAGTGTGGAGTTGGCAAGTAACTACTACAGATTCTAAGGCTTTCTTTAAGATTTTTATTACTTTTAATTATGTGTGTCTATGGGCAGGGGATGAGGGCAGGGCAGAGGTGGCAGAGCTCCCTGGGGCTGGATTATCAGGGTTAGTGGATCACACAAAGTAACTGAAACTCAGGTCATCTGCAAGTCAATGAGCAAGCACCTTCAACTGCTGGGCCATTTCTCCTACTTCCTAAGATTTTTCTCGTCAAGTAGAAAATGTGCCCTTTAGGAGTAAAACCAGATAAAATTCACTGAAGGAACCTGTCAGGTCTCATTTTAAAACTGGCAAGTGAATAATATAAACAGGCCAGTGCCTGCAATCCCTCAGCTTCACCTCTGTCCTCTGCCCACAGTAGCTGGGGCCCAATCTTGGCAGGACGGAAAAGCATGCTTAGATACGGCTCAATTTTAGTATCTGTCCTGACAACATTTGCTTGGTGAGTAGAGGGTGAAGGAGTCAAACAGTTCTACATAACTGTTGACCCTCTCTCTCCTCTTTCAAGAGGAAAGACAACTAGCTGGTCTTGTTCCATGTAGATGTTTAATCTTTTCTACAGGGGAAATTAACCAATTTACACACCAGACACTGGGATTTACATATGGCTACTTAGTGAGAATGTAAAGGGTTGCTGATGCTGATGAACAGAGAAATGAATTAGAAAGGCAGGCATCTCCTTTTAACAAAAAGCCAAAGATAACAGCACTGAAAATAGTTCCATTTCTGTACTTCAGAAAACTTACTCTTTCTCCAAGTTGGCTATAACGCTGTGAACATAATCAAGATCTGTCTGGGAAAGAGAGAAAAAAAATCACGGTTTTTATTTCACTTTACAAAAAAAAAAAAGATTTACTTGATGTGTGTTGGTCTGCATGCATATATGTATGTGCATCTCGTGTGTGTGTGTGTGTGTGTGTGTGTGTGTGTGTGTGTGTGTGCTCACTCGCACATGTGTGTTACCCTTGGAGGCCAGAAGAGGGCATCAGATCTCCTGGAATTGGTGTTACAGATTTCTGTAAGCCGGGAACTGAACTCAGGTCCTCAGGAAGATCAGCCAGTGCTCTTAACTGCCAAGTCATCTCTCCGGCCCCTTATTTCACTTTTAATGCCAAACTCAAAGTGGGGCAAATGATGAATCACACACTGAAAATACCATTTTAGCTTTTTCAGACACTTGTTCTATGAAACTGCACCTGTAATGTCCTTAGGTACGATCTGGTACAGTAAGCCAAGGTATAAGTTTTATTACTTTCAATCACTGATGTTCAACTTACTAGAAAAACTGAGCAAGAAGCAATTCCTACTCCTCCTGGAAATCCAGACTCTTTAGTGAATGTGCACAGCAGCAGAAGCACCTGCTGCAGGCGAAGATTCCAGTACTTAGAACCGTGAAACCACACCGAGGCTCCAGGTTTACCTCGCAACTACCTGCCCGCACAGCCTGTGCTGCTCCTCTGGGCTTTAATTTTCTCTTCTATTAAAGGGGCGGGGGGAGCAGGGTGGGAGAACCTTAGAGACTATATTAAATAAACCTACATACTAAAAAGCAGCATTATATTACATTGATGCCGAGAACTCCACTCAGGAGGAGAATAACCACAGTTAGAAATAAAGGGCATGTTTCAGTTACAAGCAATTAAAAACCCAGGCTGAGGGTGTAGCTCAGTGATGGAGTCTTTGCCTTACATGAACCAAGCCCTAGGTTTGATCCACACCACAAAAAAAAAAAAAAAAAAAAAAAAAAACAACCTGAAAATCCAGTATCTTAACCTTAGTGAGGGTTACTATTGCTGTGACGAAACACCAAGACCAAACTCAAACTGGGGAAGAAAGGGCTTATTCGGCTTACACTTCCTTATCGTAGTCCATCACTGAAGGAAGTCAGGGCAGGAACCTGGAGGCAGGAGCTGATGCAGGGGCCGTGGAGGGGTGCTGCTTACTGGCTTGCTCCCCATGGCTTGCTCAGCCTGCTTTTTTATGCACCACCCACAATGGACTGGGCCCTCCCCCACCAATCACGAATTACGAAATGCCCTACAGGCTTGCCTACAGGGATCTCATGGAGACATTTCCTCAGCTGAGGCTCCCTCCTCTCTAGTGACTCTAGACTGTGTTGAGCTGACACAATAAAACCGGCCAGCACAGTTCTCTAGCCATTTTAGATTCAGTGATGACTTAAATATGGTCAACCATTAAGACAAGTCAATGATATATAAAATCTGACCTATGTTACGAAGGCTGTCATACATTTAACACAAGTAAAAAGAAACAGCTTAACGCAGGAATAAGAAAATCTCATTAAAAACTAGTAAGCAGCCGGGCGGTGGTGGCACACACCTTTAATCCCAGCACTTGGGAGGCAGAGGCAGGCAGATCTCTGTGAGTTCGAGGCCAGCCTGGGCTACAGAGTGAGTTCCAGGAAAGGCGCAAAGCTACACAGAGAAACTGTGTCTTGAAAAAACCAAAAAAAACAAAACAAAACAAAACAAAAAACAAAAAACAAAAAACAAAAATAAGCATTTTTTTGCCTAATTTAACTTTCATGTCAGTTAATTGAAATTGCAACTTTTATTAAGCTTATCGATTTAAGAATAAAATATCTGCATAACACCACATCCTTCAAAGTCTTAAGAAGGAACTTTAGAGATACAGCACTGGACCACAGAGCAAACCCCTGTCCTCCCCTTAGATAAGCCCAAATGTCAGTGATCTTTCTTAAATAATCACCCACTTGCTTTACCGAAGAGTATCTGAGACTAGAATTTTGGAGACTGTAGCCAAGCATGGTTTACACAGACTACAATATGCTTAGAAACATCCTGAAACCCAATGTGATAAATACCTGATGAGGCAAAGTGATATGCCTGTCTAACGCAAAAGAATACAAAGATGCAACAGCCTGCCAGATGCAACTCCTAGCAGGTCCATCTGAAGCAGAGAACCAGGAACAATCTTGTGTGAACACAGGTTTGTTATGTGAGCTGTAAGGCAGTTTATGAGCAAAGGGATCCATACAGACTACAATGCATCATATATACCTTACCTATTAATATACCTTACCTACTAATATACCTTACCTATTAATATACCTAGCAGAAGATTAAGAAAACAACTGTGATTGGTGTCCTTTCACCAACAGAATTGAACCTTTCTAGTATCTACTGGAGACTGGGAGATGGAGTAGGACTCCTCTGAAGAAAGCTCAACCTATGACCAGTCCAGTAGCCAGATCTTTCCAATGGCCCTTCCCTCAGTGGCTGGGGGCATGGCTGGGCACTCAAGAGTTGCTCACTGTAGGAACACCATTTTCCCTACGATTTTTTTTTTCTTTTTAAGATTTAAATGTGTGGGTGTTTTGCCTGCATGTATGTCTATGCACCATGTGCATGCCTGGTGCCTGCAGGGGTCAGGAGAGGGCATCAGATTCCTTAGAATTGGAACCATGGATGGCTGTGAACCATCATGTGGGTGCTGGGAATCGAACTCAGGTCCCCTGGAAGAGCAGCCAGTGCCCTTAACCACTGAGCCATCTCTCCAACTGCCGAAGATATTTTAAACAGCGTATGGAAACTGTAATAGAAGAGAAGGAATCAGTGAAAACTGGGATGTGTATTCTTGGAGAGCTGGGAATTAAATAGCATAAAAAACAAAGACAGTCTGGAGATGGCTCAGTCCACAAGCACGAGGACCAAAGATTAGATTCCCCAATACCCCAGTGGGGTGGAGGAACAGGTAGGGCAGCACATACCCGAATTCCCAAGGCTGGGGATGAGGACACAGGAGGACCCCTGGGCTAGACAGCCAGGCTAGTGAGCTCCAGGCTCCGTGTCTTTAAAAACACCGAGTGTGACAAAGAAAGACACCTGACTTTGACCTCTGGCTTATACACGCCTTTAAACCCAGGACTCACCGGGCGGTGGAGGCAGAGGCAGGCGAATCTCTGTGCGTTCGAGGCCAGCCTGGTCTACAGAGCGAGATCCAGGAAAGGCGCTACACAGAGAAACTCTGTCTCGAAAAAACGAAAGAAAGGACTTGGGAGGCAGAGGCAGGGGGCTCTCTGTGAGCTAGAGGCCATCTTAGTCTACAGAATTCCAGGCCAGCCAGGGCTACAAAGTGAAACCTTGTGGAGAAT
>CABHPH010127146.1:954-22134 GCA_902168325.1 Peromyscus nudipes
AGAAAAAGAAAAAGAAAACCTTTGCTTACAAACGCATACAAATCCCAAACCAAAACACCAGTGGTGCTAACCTCAGCTATCCGCTATTGCCTAGACAATGGGTAATAAAGTGAAGTCACTATTTTAGTACTCAGAAAAAAATGTGACCACATGGACTTTTCTGAGATTTGATGCAGAGACTTGTTGACAGAATAGAGAGATAGGAAAGTGGACTTTATATAAGAGAAACAGATGATTAGGAAGATGCATACTTGAGTGTATTTTATATACTGAGGATGGTGCCATGCTGGAGGGCAGAAGCAGACAAGAGGTGGGCAAGGTGCAAACTCACCTGATAACTGGGAAACTTCTTAATTTGACCATTATTCAGCCTTCCCTCAGTCGAAAGACTACTGATATCATGCCAAGGAATTCTGTTTTCACTGAAGGAGAGCCAGATAAAATTTCTGGGGAATTTTAGTTTTGGGGCAGTGATTCTCAACATGTGAGTCTTGACCCCTTTGTCAACCCTCTATCTCCAAAAATATTTACATTACAATTCATGATAGTAGCAAAATTACATTTATGAGGTAGCATCAAAAATAATTTTATGCTTGGGGGTCACCACAATGTGAGGACTGTATTAAGGGTCTCAGTGTTAGGAAGGTTGAGAACCACTGCTTTGGTGACTGAATTTTAAGAAAAGACTTTTTGTTAGTGTGGAGATCACTGGCTGAGTGTGGAAGCAGAAGGAATTCCAGCCACTTACAAGCAGCCTGGGAAGCCTTGGACACAGAATAGAGACAACTATGTTATAAGAGGGACACAGACAAGCAGACATTCTGATGCACATGAACATTGATCTTGCTTGTTGATGAAGGAGGAGCTCCAAAGAGGGTGGCAGAATGTTATAGACATGAAGGAAGTATTGAGGTGTGGGCATCAGGTGTGGGAATGGGATGATGAAAGGGCATAAACATGCCTGGCATGTTTGGGGAGAAATAGGTAACTCTGGGTAGGGCACAAAACAAAGGGCTGGCAGCATGGGTGGCTGGAGAGAGGGCATCCAGCTGTGAAGCTGTGGAATCCTAACAACAACCAGCCTTTAGAGACTTCAAAGTAAGATTGAGACTGATTGGGCTTAGGTGCATCTGGAAAGACCAAAGCCAGTTACATCGTGGAGAATGGTTTAGGTCCAGGAAAGTGAGATCACCTGGGAAACCATTGTCTGGATGGTGAACATCTGAACTCAGTAAGGCAGGCAATGGGTGTGAAAAACAAGGAGTGAATGGAGAACACAACTTGGATCGTGACTGGTGGTGGAGTGTGAACATTTCTGATCCCTTGGATGACCTAAGATGGCCCTAGCCAGAAGGGAGAGCAGAGCTGTAGGGGGAGGTACATGGCAAGTTTAGGCAATTCTGGCTTGGGACATTATAAGCATATCAGGTATCTATCACAGTAAAATAAATGACCCCAAATACAAAGGCAAACAATCCCCCACTTTATTACCTGTGAGATGGCATGTCTTCATCCTATGTGAGGCTTCAGTGTAAAGGTGAGGGGTGACTAGGTGGTTAGATCTGGACAATGGGCTACAGGAGCCACTAGTGTGCCTATGCCTAGGTGGGCAAGATGAGAAGGCTGAACTGAGTGAGAACTACGAGGTGAGATGCCCACATGTGGCCTTTCCATCCCAGCAGCCTCAGGGGAGTAAAGTTCCCACAGAAGTCTGTAGGAACATGTACTGAAAGTGTGCAAAGTGACCTCTTATGACTTGGCCTTAGAAGTCTCAAACCATTGTTTCTGACTTACTTTGTTTGTCTAAATAGTCAAAAAGCTTGCAAGATTCAAAGGGTGGGCCCAAAGACTCCATCATTCAACAGAAGTGTCAGAAGGCTCCAGGCAATGTTTTCAAACTGCCAGAGAATGTAAGACTGTGAAAGAGGACAGCTAGAAGATACTAAGACTCCAGGTCTCCAAAGCTGGGCATTAGGTCAAAGAGGGAAGAGCCTGAAGTAAATGCAGACACTGGATTCTGCAGACATTGCCTTTGTGATGGGGTCATGGGTAGCTGAGTTCTCTGTTCCTCTTACCCACTGTCCCATCTTAACAAGTACAATGGTAAGCTACTTCAAAGGTCAGTGAGGATTTTGTTAAGACATGTAAGGATTCTACTACAGCACCAGACATTGTCCCATTGAATATACCTCAGCAATTACTGTTTACAAAGCACTTCCACACACATTATCTCATTTATTTCTCACCAGATACATCTGTTACCATCATGTAACAGATGAAGAATTGTGACCCTGAGATGTCAGGTAACATTTTGAATGTCACACAACTAGAAACTGGTAGAGTGGAGACTCAGAAACTTGCTTTTCTGCTTCCACAGAGTCAACTCTTCCCATAGCTATGCAGCTGCTCCCCAAATAGGAGCATGCTTGAGATCAGTCCTTTGCCCATCCACACTGTGGGACCAGCCTCCCGGCAAAGGCACTGTATCGCTGGCATTTATGTTGTTCTCCCAGGAGATGCCACTGAAGCTGCCTCCACCTCACCCACCATGGGCATGTCTGAAATGTATTAGATGATTTGACAACTGTAACAGTGGGTATGTGCCTGCAGGCACCCAGCCTCTGTGCTTGAATATAGGGACTGCCGCTTTTGTTCTGGAATGGAAGGAGTGGGTAAGGCCTTTTCTCCATGGCTAAGAAGAACATGAGACAGCCATTCCCTTGACACTGTGCAGGAGAGTATACCAGGCCCAGCTGTGCCTGCCCAGGACAGCTGCTAGGACTGCTGAATAAAAACGGCCATGACTTTCCTGTGACCAAAAAAGCTCTTGCTTCCTGGGAGTTCTGTCTATGTCCACCCTCCCCATCTCAGCCTGCCTCCTTTTTCTGTTCAGGGTAGGGGGTTCAAAATCAGACAAATATTCAAACAGTGACATGTTACTTCTTACTTCCTGGACAGCCTAAAACACTGACACATCTGTGGGAATATTCATCTACGGACACGTCAGACCCTGCACATGCCCGCCAAGGGGCAGCATGTCTTCTGCTCTCCATTAAAGGTCACCCTCCAGGCTCTGAGGAATTTCTCCTGAATCATGAAGAAGGAAGAGATCAAATTCCTGTCATAACACACTTCAGAAAGCAAAGAGTAGTTAGAAATTCCCATTCATCTGAGGGATCTTTGAAAATCCTGCCTTGGGTGGAGTGACATTTTCTACCAATGACGACAGTGAGGCTGGCGGGAGGCCCTGGGTGGAGCCGAGAGAACCAAGCACACTGTCCCTCTGGGTACGCGTCTCAAGACTTCCAGGAAGTTCTTGAGAACAGCAGGAACTCTGTCCTGGCTTGGGGATCACCCCACCCCCAGGCTTCCTTCACAACAATACCACAACAGGACTTTGTTCTAGAAGGAGCCCAGTGGGGCCTCTTCACCTTGCCACAACTCTGGGCAGAACTACTCACAGACTGGAGTTCCCAACAAGTTTACTTGACGCCTGCTCAGTAC
Source organism: Peromyscus nudipes (assembly GCA_902168325.1). NCBI lineage: Eukaryota > Metazoa > Chordata > Mammalia > Rodentia > Cricetidae > Peromyscus > Peromyscus nudipes. Next base: position 4,459 of record CABHPH010127146.1, read on the forward strand.
AGAACTAGAGGGATAGGAGTTTTGGATGTTAAAACCAAATCCATCCTATTAATTGCACACCAACAGAACTGCACTTCCGATTTACTAGTTTTTACATATTTTAATCACCAAAATGACTAATAACCACAATACAACTTAATAGGAATTGTCAAAGCATTTTTTAATTCACAATGCATAATTTCCACTATACCCTCTTCCCCTTATGAAAAAATAATTTCAATTTTATAAAAATGTAGCTGGCAATATAGATACACAATAAAGAAGTATGGATCTACTGTTCTGTGCTGTGGTGAAGTCACCAACTGTGCTTGAAATAAGATGAAAGAACATCACATTGATTATTTTAAACTAGGGTCATCCTCCACGGCTCTCAATAACTCCAGCATCATTTTCTGAATGCTATGATGAGAAACATCAGCATGACCTTGATGCACAAGCTACCCAGGAGCCTGAGAATGCAAATATTACATTAGAAAAGCAGAAAACAAATGCATTTAGTGTGCCTTTCCTTTCCTTCAAAACACTGTTTCACCAGAACTAAGGAGTTATTGCTATTATTTAAATAACCACTTAAATTTGCTGATTAAAATTTGCATGGAGGAACTGGTGACATGTCACAGAACCCATTTCACAAAACTGTCCTCTGACCTCCACGCATGTGTTGTGGCAATTTAGGGCCCACAGACACACACACACACACACACACACACACACACACACACAATAGTAAATTAAAACTTTTCCATAAGATCCTGACTGCAAAGACAGAATAATTAAATTCCATGTCTTCTGACTTGCAAATCAAACAGGCAAAAAGCACCTTGTCCTAAGTGCTGTCATTTTTACTTCAGACTCCATTTTACCTGTAGGGTGAAACAAAGTTCAGGTTCCCAAACCCTGTGGGCACTAGGAAATTTCCAATGGCCCACCTCCTCCCTAAGGCATAAAACAGTCAGTATGCACCTTTAGTTCTCTAGAAACATCATGGCTGCTCCTAACAACAGAACAGAAGAATCTGATTGGTTAGACTGAAAGGCTTGCATTGTGTGTCAGTTGACAATGATGGAGCACTTAAGGAAAGCCCTTAATCTTTGATTTCTGATTGGTGAAAATTGCAACTGTTATTGGCAACAAATGCTTGTGGGTTTCATGCTTAAATATTTGCTTCACCTGGCATTTGGGGTCACAGTTCAGCTCCTGAGTCTGTTCTGTGGCTCTGATGGGTCAGCACTGACTTTCCTTCTTTTGTGCTGTCCTGCATTAAACTTGCTTTGCAGTAACCTCTGTGTCTACTCGGGTTGATCCAGAGCCTCAGACCACAGCAACACCATTTCAAATCAACTGCCTTTTATCTTTCTTAGTCCTTGTTATCAATCATAACTTCAACAGAGATACTATATCATTCTTGCTTTATGAAGTAGAAACAAATGTTTACATAGCCAGGATCTGCTCTATGGATGCCCTACTGTCTAAACTGTACTTTTTAGTGTTTGGTTGTACTAGGTCCAAGCTGCATTCCCATTGATTCTCAGAAAGTTTATCAGTTACCTGAGAAGGGGTTACAGTTAGATGATAGATGTCAAATGTCTACAAGTGCAGGCAACTGATGTCACACACACACACACACACACACACACACACAGTGTGTGTGTACCTACCATGTGTACATCCTGGGTTCAATCCTGAGTGCTGGAACAAGAAAAAGAGGAGGAGGAGCAGGAGGAGTAGTCGTAGTAGTAACCAGTAGAACAAACCAGGTATTCACATTTTTGTCTCTTTAGACCATGCTATATATATCATTTCATTTTAAATCTGCATCAGAAAAAATGTGACATAAGCCTAAGCTTGACTGTAGTTACCTTTCAAACATATAGCATGCAACAGAGTTGTAATTCTGTTTCTTTTGTTTTTCACTTGGTAAATAAAGGTAAGATAAGAGTGCTAAATTTTGCACGAAGATTCCATGATGATGCGTGAAATACCCTTCCTGTGTCCCACTGCCTTCCTCACTCCTTACCTTTCATGTTTCAGTATTCACAGAATTTCAACGCAGATTCTGCCCTGCTTTCCCCCTGGTCAGCAAAAAGCATTCTAGTTTTTGCTCACCAGAATATTTAATGAAAAATTAAATGTTATCCACCACCCCCCACCCCCCACCCCCCAACTTTTTTAGCAAGGTCTCATTCTAGCCCAAGCTGACCTGGGACTCACCCTGTAGCTCAGGCTGAACAGGAACTCACAGTGATTTTCTCACCTTAGTCTCTCAAGTGTTGGAATTACAAGCATGAGCTTTGAATTAGAACCACACCATATCCAGTGAGGGGGAAACCTGGCTGGAGCCAGAGTCTTCAGGGGAATACAGATACAGTATTTAATCCCAGCACTGGGAATGACCAACTAGTATTGGGGCTAGCACCCAAAACTACATGCCTGAAGGACAACCCACAGCATCTGTGAACTGATCCATAAAGGATTCCCCAGAAATGGGGTAAGCATCTGTGACTTGTCCTCACAAATGACTTCTTGGGAGGTTGGCGGGCACCTGGGAGCCAGGACTGATGCCAGCCAGTAAGACTGCATTCTGACTCTAGATCTCATCCAGGTCTCTGTTCTTCACATTTCTTTTTTTATTAAGAAATTTTTTTAGTCATTTTACACACCAATCAAAAATCCCCCTCTTCCCTCCTCCCACTCCTCCAGCCTCCCCACAACCCACCCCCCATTCCCTCCTACAAGAAAGTAAAGCCCCCATGGGGAGTCAGCAGAGGCTGGTACATTTAGTGGACACAGGTCCAAGCCCCTCCCCGCTGCCTCAAGGCTATGCAAGGTGTCCCATCACAAGTAGTGGGCTCCAAAAAGCCTGCTCATGTACCAGGGCTGGATTCCAATCCTACTGCCAGAGGGTTTCTTAAGCAGATCAAGCTACACAACCATCTCGCTATGCAGAGGGTCTAGTCCAGTCCCATGCAGGCTCCACAGCTGTTGATCTAAATTTCATGAGTTCCCACTAGTTTGGTTTGGTTGTCTCTGTAGGTTTCCCCATCATGATCTTAATGCCCTGGCTCATAGAATCCCTCTTCTCTCTTTTTGACTGGACTCCTGGAGCTCAGTCTGGTATTTGTTGTGGATCTCTGCATCTGCTTCCATCAGTTACTGGATGAAGGCTCTATGATGATAGTTAGGGTAGTTACCAATCTGATTACTGGCATAAGCCAGTTCAGGCCCCCTCTCCTATGGTGATATTTTAATTGTACTGAAATGTGATTTTATTTGTATGTTAATAAATAAAGTTGCCTGGGGGTCAGAGCTAATAGCAAGCCATAGCAGAAACTGAGTGGTGGTGGTGCACGCCTTTAATCCCCGCTCTTGGGAGGCAGAGCTAGGCAGATCTCTGTGTGTTCAAGGATACAGTCAGCATGGAGACACACGCCTTTAATCTCAATACCAACCATAGAAGACCTGGAGGTCTGTACAGACAGGCAGTGATGAGGAGGTCATGTGATTGGGTTTACAACCAAGGAGAAGGCAGAAAAGAAAGTCTATATAAAGACAAACAGACAGGAAGTAGGTCTCTCTTGCTGAAGAGGACAGCTGCAGCAGTGAAGGCTAAGGCTCTTAGTTCTGACCTCTTGGGCTTTCATCTTTGCATTGGCTCTGTGTTTCTTATTTAACAAGACGGTTCTTCTACATTTGGTGCCCACGTGGCAAGAATTCATTAAAAAACGGCTTGGCTTAGTGGTGGGTCCAGTTTCCCGCCTGGGCGGGCCTGGCTCCCTAGGGCCTGGCTCTCTAGTTTGGCTTAGGACTCAGGCCTGCTGGAGCTATTGCTAATTGCAGTAGCTACACACAACTGAAGATAGGCTGCTCTCGGCTGAAACACCAGCGCACGTGGTCAGAGCTTAAGGAAGCCGGAGCACAGGCTCAACTGGGCTCAAGCGGGAACACGTGGCTGGATTTAAGCTTTTAGCCAGAACTCGTGGCTATGCTTTCTTGCTTGTTTGCTTTCTCTCTCTCTCTCTCTCTCTCTCTCTCTCTCTCTCTCTCTCTCTTTCTGGATTCAGATGCTAGGTAGCTGTTTTGAAATTCCCTCAGATTTCTACTGTTCTATGCAGACTTGGTAAGTCAATTAACATATCAGATATTTTAAAGGAAACTGTTTAAAAGAGAAATTTTTTTCCACATTTAAAAAAATGGGTTTTATGTGTACATTGGAAGAAAATTGGGCTTTGTTTGAAATTTTAGGCAGTCTGACAATGGAACAACTATATGAGAACATTAATATTACTCAAATTATACACTTTATTACTTTTCTTATCCTTATTTTGCTATTTAAAAAGATAGTCAATTTAAGTGACAGGATAAAAGTTTTAGAAAAACCTGTTAAACCTGTTAAAATGAATTATAGAGAAATCCAAATTCAGACAGAAGAAATTAACAGTGAAGTTGTTTCAAGATTGGATCATAAGGTTACAGAAAGAAAGCCTGTTTTCTCACAATCACCCTTAATTTATCCGGTAACCGTACAGCAACTACCTGATCAAGTGAATACACAAAATATATGGGCTCCAATTGAAATGTTAGATTTACGAAGGTTTAAGGAGGCAATAGTATCTTATGGCAAGCATTCCCCATATGTAAAGCAAATGTTAAACTCCTGGTCAACTTATAACAGGATTATACCACAGGAGTGGCGGGAGCTGGCACATGCTGTTCTGGAACCCGGACAACGGCTCCAGTGGCAAATGTAGTTTAAAGAGGAGGCTAAAAACATAGAAAAACAATGGAGGGATAAAGAAATACAAGTCTTCCAGGATCAGCTTGTTGGAGAAGGCCAATATGCTGCAGTACAAACACAATGTGTGTATGATATCCAAACCTTAATTCTATGTCGAATGGCAGCCTTGAATGCATGGGACAGAGTTGAGGAACCAGGAAAGAAAACTGAGTCGCCAGCAACTGGGGCAGCTGTCCTTCACATTTCTTTGTCTTTATTTAATACCCAGCACCAATCTAACAGGTCAGCTTTGTCTCAACCTCCTCAGAGCTAGGACTATTTTACATCATTTGATTGCATTTCTTTACTTCTATATTTTCATTCTCCCTTAACCAAAATTGCCTTGCCTTTCCGCTTGTCTCCTGTTGTTCAGCTTTCTATGGCCCCACATTGGGATGCTAAAATGTTGTTGGTTGTTTTTTACTCTTTTGGCTCTTTGGTCTTTGGCACTTTTGGGGGCCTGCCACCCAGCTCCCAAATAAATCACACACAGAGAGACTTATTATTATTTATAAATGTCCAGCCTTAGCTTGGCTTGTAGCTTGCCAGCTTTTCTTAAATTATCCCAGCTACCTTTTGCCTCTGGGCTTTTTCCTTTTCTTACTTCTGTATATCTTACTTCGTGGCTGGCTGTGTGCCTGGATGATTGGCTCCTAGTGTCCTCTTCTCCTTGTTCTCTTGCCCTTTCTTCTTTTGCTCCCAGATTTCTCCTATTTACTCTCTCTACCTGCCAACCCCACCTATCCTTTCTCTTGCCTCACTATTGGCCATCCAGCTCTTTATTAGACCATCAGGTGTTTTAGAGAGGCAAAGTAACACAGCTTCGCCGTATTAAACAAATGCATCATAAAAAAAATGCAGCACAGTTTTGCATCATTAAACAAATGTTCCACAGCATAAACAAATGTAACAACATGTCTTAATGTTCTACAACATTCCCCCCTATTCCTTCCTTCCATTTATTTTCACTGTGCATTTTTAAATTTTTTATTTCATGTGCATGGTTGTTTTGCATGTAATTTGTGTGTCACATGTGTGTCTAGTACACATGGAGGCTAGAATAGGACACTGGATCCCCCTGAACTGGAGTCACACACGATTGTGAGTCAACATGTAGGGGCTGGGAACTGAACCTGAGTCTCTAAAAGAATAGCTGAGTCTCTTCACTGCTGAGCCATCTCTCAGCAGCACCTATACTATGATTTAATTGAAAATGTTTTCTATACCTTTAGTATGAAGTTATTCTTCTGTATTCATGATTTGTAAATTTGTCAGTTTTTCCCAGTGTCGCATAGCTCTTGAGTGTCTGTTTTCCCTTTCCTACTGGTTTATATTGTCATTGTCCAATTCCTCTACCTTGCCTTTAAGCCCTGGTAGTCTATCCTCCCCTTGATTTACTCTATTAGTGAGGTGTTCCATAGAACTCTTTATTTTATTTATTGAATATTAAATTCCAATACTTCAGGGTTCTTTTTTAGGAGTTCTCTTTATTGAACACTAATTTCATGATCTGTATTGACTTCCTTATTTCAATCAGCTTTTTATCTTCTCTTGGAATACACTGGGAAATATATTGTGTCATCATTTATTTGAACTTTATTTGATCATTCTTTTGAATTCTTTGCTTGGCATTTTATCTAATTTACTCTCTTGGGAGGTTGTGCTGGCTAGTTGTATGCTAACTTGATGTAAGCTATAGTCATCTGGGGGAGGAACCTTCAATTGATAAAATGCCTTCATAAGATTGGGCTGTAGGCAAGCCTGTAAGGCATTTTCTTAATTAATGATGCGCACACAGCCATTTGTGGGTGGTGCCACCCCTGAGCTGAGCAAGTCACAAGGGGCGAGCCAGTAAGCAGCACTCCTCCATGGCCTCTGCATCAGCTCCTGACTCCAGGTTCATGCCCTGCTTGAGTTCCTGACCTGACTTCCTTTGATGAGGAGCAGTGATGTGGAAGTGTAAGCAAACAACCCTCTTCTTTCCCATGTTGCTTTTAGACATAGTGTTTCATCACAGCAATAGAAACCCTAACTAATACTGGGGTCATTACTGTGGATTAGTAATTTTTGGAGGAGTCATAGTGCGTGCCTTGATTTTTCCATGTTTCTTGTGTTTCTGTGTTGGGACTTCTGTATCTGGGCTTAGGTCATTGGTTATATCTCCTTTTAAAAAATCACCCACATTCTTTCAGTGAAGGGTTTGCAATGTTTAGGATATATTGTTATGCAGTATCCACTAGAGAAAACTACTTGGACATGGGTTTAAGCCAGTAAAACGTCTTTATTAGCCAGCCAGAAACTACACTAGGTGTTTGGGATCCCATTGTAACCCCAAGCCTTCTTAGGGTGAGCTTTTAAGCACAAAAATCATATCCTGAGTTGACATACCTCAGTTAACAAGAACAGTTAGCCAGAAGCAGAACGACAGAAGCCAAAAGGCAAGGTTCATACATTTAGAGATGTTCCTATAACTGTAGACTTTGATGGATTAGGTCTTTGTTTTCATTTCGGCAGGTGTGCTGTCTATGGGCTGACGTCCATCATGAAGTCAGCTGTGCTAAGATCTGGGGGCCTGTGATAGTCATAGAGTGAAGGTATTGTTTTCCTACCCTAGATAAATGTTGGAGGCATGAAGCTCTCCTCTAAGAATGGAGTACTCTCTGCAAAAACAATCATTATCGAGTTGAAGACTCACTATGAAAAGGCAGTAAGAGGTGAGTGACTTGGTTCATACCCAGGGAGGCCTGCCCCTAGGTCCCATGCCTGGGCCCCAGCCGTTCCCGGGGAAGACCCGCCCAACTTGGCCCCAGTTGCAGGTCAGTGGGCAGGGCTCCTGCGGGAAGGTTCCCCTTCTCCAAGACCCCCCAGAGGACCCTGCAATCTACATGTTCTGCTCCCACACCCATCTGCCTGAGACTCCCGCCACTTCCTGAGGAGTGGAACTCCCAGCTGTCATCTGGCCCAGAGAGCTCCCATATGGCCCAGAGAGCTCCCACCTGGCCCAGAGAGATCCCATCTGGCCCAGAGAGCTCCCATCCAACCAAGAGAAAGAGAGAGCTCTCATTGAACAAAGAGACTTCATTGGACCAAGAGTAAACTCAGGAGACAGGGAATCTGCCAGCCCTGATTAGACCAAGAGTAGCTTTCTAAGAAGTAGAATCTGCCACCTTTCATTGGACCAAGAGAGGCTTCCTGAAACACAGAATCTGTCAGCTCTGACTGGACCAAGAGCCCTGATAAGACCAAGAATGAATCCGTGAGTTACAGAATCAACTAGCTTGGGTTGACCCAAGAGCAGCTCGCTGAGACACAGAAGTTGCCTGCTCCAATCAGACCAAGAGCTAAGATTAGACCGAGAAGGGCCCCCTAAGACACAGACACAACAAACACAGAGTAGACCAACAGCAACTCGCTCAGACACAGGCACCTCTTATACCTATTAGACAAGGAGATGGGCAGATGTCAAGGCAGAAGTACATACAACAACATAAAGAGCAATACAGCATCATTAGAACCTAGCCCTCCTCCAACAGCAAGACCTGAACATCACAGAGTGGAAGAAGCAGAAGAAAGCAACCTTAAGAATAGCATCATGAAGATGCTAGAGGTCTTTCAAGAAAAAATCAGAAATGAAATTGAGGAAAAGATAAACAAAAAAAGTGGAGGAAATCAATAAAGAAAGTGAGAAAAAGTCAAACAAAAATGGGAAGAAATCTATAAAGAAATAGAGGAAAAGACAAATTTAAAAATTGGAAGAAATCAATAAATCCCTTAAAGAAAATCATGAAAAAGCAATTAAACACGTTAGGGAAACAGTCCAAGACCTGAAAAGGGAAATAGAAACAATGAAGAAGACACAAACAGAGGGAATGCTGGAAATAGAAAATCTGAGTAAATGAACAGGAAACACAGATGCAAGCATGACCAACAGAATTCAAGAGATGGAAGAGAGAATCTCTGATGTAGAGGATACAATAGAGGAAATGGATTCGTCAGTCAAAGAAAATACCAATGCCAAAAAAAGCCATAACACAAAATGTCCAGGAAATCTGGGACATCATGAAAAAAAAACAAACCTGAGAATAATAAGGATAGAGGAAGGAGAAAAATACCAACTCAAAGGCACAGAAAATATATTCAACAAGATCATAGAAGAAAACCTTCCCAACTTAAAGAAGGAAATGCCTATGAAAATACAAGAAGCCTATAGAACACCAAACAGACTAGACCCCCCAAAGAAGTCCCCTCGCCACATAATAATTAAACAACTAACCTACAGAATAAAGAAAGAATATTAAGAGCAGCAAAGGAAAAAGGCCAAGTGACTTATAAAGACAAATCCATCAGAATAACACCCAAATTCTCAATGGAGACTCTGAAAGTCAGAAGGACCTGGACAGATGTAATGCAGACGCTAAGAGACCATGGATGCCAGCCTACACTAATATACCCAGAAAAATTTTCAATCATCATAGATGGAGTGAACAAGACATTCCAAGACAAAACCAGATTTAAAAAATACTTATCCACAAACCCAGCCCTACAGAAAGCATTAGAAGGAAAACTCCAACCTAAGGAAGTCAGATACACCCTCAAAAACACAGACAATACATAACACCACAGCAGTAAACCCCAAAGAAGAGAAGTACACAACACTACCACCAAAAAATAACAGGAACTAACAATCACTAGTCATTAAATCCCTTAATATCAATGGACTTCATTCACCTATAAAAAAGACACAGGCTATCAGAATGGATGCGAAACCAGGACCCATCTTTCTCCTGCATACAAGAAACATACCTCAAATTCCAATCAAATGGTCTTAAGAAGCAAGCTGGTGTAGCCATCCTAATATCCAGCAAAATAGGCTTCAAACTAAAATCAATCAAAGGAAATCAAGAAGGGCATTACATACCAATCACAGGAAAGATCCACCAAGATGAAGTTTCAATTCTGAACATTTATACCCCAAACACAAGGGCACCAACATATGTAAAAGAAACATTACTAAAGTTTAAATCACATATAAAACCCTACACATTAATAGTGGGAGACCTCAACACCCCACTTTCACCACTGGACAGATAAGCCAAATCAAAACTTAAAAGATAAATAAAGGACTTAACTGATGTTATGACTCAAATGGACTTAATCGATATCTACAGAACATTCCATCCTAACAAAAAAGAATATACCTTCTTCTCAGCACCCCATGGAACCTTCTCTAAAACTGACCACATACTTGGCCACAAAGCAAATCTCAACAGATACAAAACAATTGGAATAACCTCCTGTGTTCTATCAGACCACCATGGTTTAAAGTTAAATTTCAACAACAACAAAAACTACAGAAAGCCTACAATCTCATGGAAACTGAATAATGTTCAACTGAATCACCAATGGGTCAAGGAAGAAATAAAGAAATTAAAAACTTCCTAGAGATCAATGAAAATGAATATACCACATACCCAAACTTATGGGATACTATGAAAGCAGTGCTAAGAGGGAAATTCATAGCACTAAATGCCCACATAAAGAAGTTGGAGAAATCTCACACTAGTGACTTAACAGCATACCTAAAAGCTCTAGAACAAGAAGAAGCAAAGTCACCCAGGAGGAATAGATGCCAGGAAATAATCAAATTGAGAGTTGAAATCAATAAAATAGAAACAAAGAGAACAATACAAAGAATCAATGAAACTAAGAATTGGTTCTTTGAGAAAATCAACAAGATAGACAAGCCCTTATCCAAACTAACCAAAAGGCAGATAGAGAGCATCCAAATTAGCAAAATCAGAAATGAAAAGTGAGACATAACAACTAACACTGAGAAAATCCACAGAATCATCAGGTCATACTTCAAAAACCTCTACTCCACAAAACTGGAAAATATAGTGGTATTTTATTTGTACTGAAATGTGATTTTATTTGTATGTTAATAAATAAAGTTGCCTAGGGGTCAGAGCTATTAGTAAGCCATAGCGAAAGCCAGGGCGGTGGTGGTGCACACCTTTAATCCCAGCACTTGGTAAGCAGAACTAGGTAGATCTCTGTGTGTTCAAGGATGCAGCCAGCATTGGAGACACACGCCTTTAATCTCAATACCAACCATAGAAGACCTGGAGTGACCACAGACAGGCAGTGACGAGACGGTCATGTGGTTGGGTTTACAACCAATGAGAAGGCAGAACAGGAGGTCTTTATAAGACAAACGCACAGGAAGTAGCTCCCTTTTTCGGAGAGGTCTCCTGGCTGAAGAGGCTAGCTGGCAGCAGGCGGGTAAGGCTCTTAGCTCTGACCTCTTGGGCTTTTATCTTTACATTGGCTCTGTGTTTCTTATTTAATAAGACGGTTGGTTACATCTACAGTAAATCTAAAAGAAATGGATAATTTTCTGGATCGGTACCACATACCTAAATTAAATCAAGACCAGATAAACTATTTAAATAGGCCAATAACCCCTAAGGAAATAGAATCAGTCATTAAAATCTCCCAACCAAAAATTAAAAAAAAAAAAAAAAAAAGCCCAGGACCAGATGGTTTCAGCACAGAATTCTACCAGATCTTCAAAGATGAGGTAATACCAATACTCTTTAAATTGTTCCACACAATAGAAACAGAAGGAACATTACCAAACTCCTTCTATGAGGCTACAATTACCCTGATTCCCAAGCCAAACAAAGATGCAACAAAAAAGAGAACTACAGACCAATCTCCCTCATGAATATTGATGCAAAAATACTCAATAAAATACTGGCAAACAGACCCCAAGAGCACATCAAAACAATTATCCACCATGATCAAGTAAGCTTCATCCCAGGGATGCAAGGGTGGTTCAACATACAAAAGTCTGTCTATGTAATACACCATATAAACAAACTGAAAGAAAAAAATCACATGATCATCTCACTAGATGCAGAAAAGGCATTTGACAAAATCCAACACCCCTTCATGATAAAGGTCTTGGAGCAATCAAGAATACAGGGAACATACCTAAACATAATAAAGTCAATTTACAGCAAGCCAACAGCCAACATCAAAGTAAATGGAGAGAAACTCAAAGCGATTCCACTAAAATCAGGAACAAGGCAGGGCTGTCTGCTCTCCCCATACTTATTCAATATAGTACCTAGCCAGAGCAACAAGACGACATAAGGAGATCAAGGGGATACAAATTAGAAAGGAAGAAGTTAAGCTTTCACTATTTGCAGATGACATGATAGTGTACATAAGTGACCCCAAAAATTCAACCAAGGAACTTATACAGCTTATAAACACCTTCAACAATGTAGCAGGATATTGAATAACTCAATATCAGAATAACTCAAAAAAATCAGTAGTTCTGCTATATACAATTGACAAACAGGCTGAGAAGGAAATCAGAGATACATCACCCTTTATAATAGCCACAAATGATATAAAACACCTTGGGGTAACTCTAACTAAGAAAGCAAAGGATCTGTATGACAAGAACTTTAAGTCCCTGAAAAAAGAAATTGAAGAGGATGTCAGAAAATGGAAAGATCTCCCATGCTCATGGATAGGCAGGATTAACATAGTAAAAATGGCAATCTTACCAAAAGCAATCTACAGATTCAATGCAATCCCCATCAAAATCCCAACACAATTCTTCACAGATCTGGAAAGAATAATACTCAACTTCATATGGAAAAAAAAAAAACTCCAGGATAGCCAAAAGAATCCTGTACAATAAAACAACCTCTGGAGGCATCACAATCCCTGACTTCAAGCTCTACTATAGAGCTACAATAATAAAAACAGCTTGGTACTGGCATAAAAACTGACATGTGGACCAATGGAATCGAATTGAAGACCCTGACATTAACTCGCACACCTATGAACATATAATTTTTGACAAAGAAGCCAAAAGTGTACAATGGAAAAAAGAAAGCATCTTCAACAAATGGTGCTGGCATAACTGGCTGGCATAACTGGCTGCAAGTAGATCCATATCTGTCACCGTGCACAAAACTTAAATCCAACTGGATCAAAGACCTCAACATAAATCCAGTTACTCTGAACCTAATAGAACAGAAAGTAGGAAGTAGTCTTGAACACATTGGCATAGGAGATCACTTCCTAAATATAACACCAGTAGCACAGACACTGAGAGAAACAATTCATCAATGGGACCTCTTGAAACTGAGAAGCTTTTGTAGAGCAAAGGATATAGTCAACAAGACAAAGTGACAGCCTACAGAATGGGAAAAGATCTTCACCAACTCCACATCTGACAGAGGGCTGATATCCAGAATATATAAAGAACTCAAGAAATTAGACATCAAAATGTCCAACAGTCCAATTAAGAAATGGGCTATAGAACTAAACAGAGAATTCTCAACAGAGGAAACTCAAATGGCTGAAAGACATTTAAGGAATTGCTCAACATCCCTAATCATCAGGGAAATGCAAATCAAAATGACTCTGAGATACCACCTTACACCTGTCAGAAAGGGCTAAGATCAAAAACACTAAAGACAGCTTATGCTGGAGAGGATGTGGGGCAAGGGGAACACTCTTCCACTGCTGGTGGGAATGCAAACTTGTACAGCCACTTTTGGAAATCAATATGGCGCTTTCTTAGAAAATTGGGAATCAATCTCCCCCAAGACCCAGCTATTTCACTCTTGGGGATATACCCAAGGAATGCTCAATCATACCACAAGGGCACATGCTCATCTATGTTCATAGCCAAATTGTTTGTAATAGCCAGAACGTGGAAACAACCTAGATGCCCTTCAACTGAAGAACGGAAAAATAAAATGTGGTACATATACACAATGGAGTACTACTCAGCAGAGAAAAACAACAACATCATGAGGTTTGCAGGCAAATGGATAGATCTAGAAAAAAATCATCCTGAGTGAGGTAACCCAGACTCAGAAGGACAAACATGGTATGTACTCACTCATAGGTGGATACTAGATGTAAAGCAAAAGATGACTAGACTGCTACTCACAACTCCAGGGAGGCTACCTAGTAAAGAGGACCCTAAGAAAGACACATGGATCGCCCAAAGACAGAGAAATGGATGAGATTACTTGAGCAAACTGGACGTGGAGTTGGGGGTAATGAAGGGCAAGGGTTGGGGGAAAGAGAGCTTAGGGGAGCGGGAGATGCCAACTGGATCAAGAACAGAGAGGGAGAACAAGGAAAGAGATACCATGATAAATGAAGACCCCATGGGAATAGGAAGAAGCAAAGTGCTAGAGAGGTCCCCAGAAATCCACAAAGATACCTCCACAATAGACTACTGGCAATGGTTGAGAGAAAACCCGAACTGACCTACTCTGGTGATCGGATGGCCAAACACCCTAACTGTCATGATAGAACTCTCGACCAGTGACTGATGGAAGCAGATGCAGAGATCCATGGCCAAGCCCCAGGTGGAGTTCAAGGAGTCCAATTGGTAAGAGAGAGGAGGGATTATATGAGCAAGAAATCTTGAGACAAATAGCCAAACTAGTGGAAACACATGAACTATGAACCAATAGCTGAGGAGTCCCCATGGAACTGGATCAGGCCCTCTGGATAAGTGAGGCAGTTGATTAGCTTGAACTATTTAGGAGGCCCCAGGAAGTGGGACCGGGACCTGTCCTTAGTGCATGAGGTGGCTCTTTGGAACCTAGGGCCTATGCTGGGACACTTTGCTCAGACGAGGTGAAGGGAGGAGGGAGAAGGGAGGACCTGCCTCAACTGAATCTACCAGGCTGAGCTGAATCCCCAGGGGAGTCCTTGCCTTGGAGGAGGTGGGAATGGGGGGTGTATTGGGGGAGGGCAGGGGGGCGGGAGAAGGGAGGACAGGGGAATCTGTGGCTGATATGTAAAATTAAATTAATTATAAAATTTAAAAAAAAAAAAAGGCAATAATATTCAAATAAAAACATGGAAAAAAGGAAATTACTGACCAATCTCCCTAATGAAAATGGCTACAAAAATTCTCAATTAAATACTTGTAAAACAGACTCAAGAACATATCAAAAATGTCATTCACCATGATCAAGTTAACTTCATTCCAGAGATGCAAGGATGGTTCAAGATATGCAAATCAATAAATGCAATACATCACATAATGCACTCAAGAGCTGAAATCATATATTCATCTCAATAGACACAGAAAAGGGTTTTGACAAAATCCAATATCCTTTCCTGATAAAAGCCTTGAAATATACCAGGAATAAAAGGAACATATCTCAACATAATAAAGCTCCATATCACCACCCTAGACTACATTATAGTAAATATAAAAAAAATTCAAGGTATTTCCATTAAAACCAAAAACAAGACAAAGGTTCTTCTTATCCAATGGAATACTTGAAGTCTTAGCTAGAGCAGTAAGGCAACAGAAAGAAATCAAAGGCCATAAATAGGAAAGAAAGACATTAAAGTTCATATTCTTTTGCAGATATGATTCTATACACAAGAAACCCTAAAGACTCCACTAGAAAAGTCTTAAAACTGATAAACTCTTTCAGCAAAAATAAACAAGATATGAAATTTGCATGTAAAAATCAGTAGCCTTCTGATATACTAACAACAAACATGGTAAGAAATAAAGCAGGGAGACAATTCCACTCATGCCTGCAACAAGTAAGCCCTTTTCTACAGGGGATTGGGAGATGGTTCCATTGATAAAGTGGCTGCTACAAAAACATGGGGACACCCATGTGAAAGCCAGTCAGTCCCATTGGCAAGTATCTGTCATCCCAGTGCTGTGAGGGTGAGAGGTGGATGGGGCAGAGCCAACCAGAGCTGCAGATTGGCGAGCAGAGGACATGCATGTGGACACAGTGGGAAAAACACCCAGCTCCTGCGGGTTGTCTCTGACTGCCACACACACTGTGCAAACAGCTTGCATGCTCATGAAATTGGAAGAATTCATATTACAAAATAACTACCCTTCTAAAAGAAATCTATGGATTCAGTACAATCTCTGTCAAAATTCCAGTCATTCTTCAAAAACAGGAAAAAAGTCTTTAAATTCATAGGGAACACAAAAAATCACAGATAGCTAAAGCAATCCTGAGAAAAAAAGAACAGTGTTGGAAATACCATCATACCTGATTTCGATTTATACTACAGAGCCACAGTAGCAAAAAAGCTAGTGTTGGTACAAAAACAGACATGTAGATCAATGGAGCAGGACAGAGGACCCAGAGAAAAACCCACGCAGCCATAGTCACTTGATTTTTGACTAAGATGTTAAAATATATGAAGAAAATCATAGTATGCAAATAAGTCAGTTTCAGAAAGACAAGTATTTTATGTTTTCTGTCATTTCTGTCAGGTATAGTGGCACAGGTCTATAATCCCAACACTCAGGCATCTAAAACAGAAGGGTCACAAATTCAAAGACAGCCTTGGTTACACAGCAACTCTCAGGCCAGCCAAGGCTACATGGCAAAACCTGTCTCAACTTTAAAATAACATTGTTCATATACAGTATTGGTAAGGATGAGGGGGAATAATTTGCTGTAATCTAGAAGCAACCTTTCAGAAGGGCGATGCTATAAAAATTGTCAGCTTTGAAAATTCACTCCACCATTTGCTCTATTTCTTTTTATAGAAATAACTACAAGTAATCAGTGAGATCTTTTAAGGATTCCACTTGCTATGTTACATAAAGTGCAAATAATTGAAGAAAACTTCAATGTTCTGTAGCAGGGAACTCAAAATGTCTCATGATATAATTTGAATACTGTATATTCAAAACAAAGCTAAATCTTTGCTCCAATTTTGTTTAATTTTTTACAGTGACTTGGATTTATTTAATACCTTTACATTTTAAGAAACCAAGAAGTCTGCTGTGTGTTTGCCTCTCTTGTGTATGAAATGACTTCATAAACAAAACCTGAATAATGACAATATTAAGAGACATGATAACAAGACAGAGGGAAAACTACAGGCAACTAATGACTGCTGAGAGAGAGAAAATTAGCCACTCCCGGGGATGAGCTCTCTGATTAGTTATCCGATACAAAGCAATCAGCCCCCAATCATGACACATGACAAAATAGCCTCATTAGAATGTATTTACATATTTGTCTGAGTGTGTGTGTGTGTGTGTGTGTGTGTGTGTGTGTGTGTGTGTGTAACAATAATAATGCAAAAGAGACTATCAATTTGAGAGTGGGGAACATGAGAGGCTTTGGAGGGAAGAGTCATACGAGGAGCTAGAAGAAAGAAAGAGAAGAGGGAAGTGATGTAATTATATTTTAATTAAAATGTAAATAAATAAAACAATTGAATAAGAAAAATTATACTCAAAGAAATTCCAGCTTTATTCCCATGATCAACCCATAGTATTATATTTAGGAGGCATATTACAGTGTGGCTTGCCTGTAATCCAACTTACTGAGGAGGCTGAGCCAGGCAACTCACAAGTACAAGGCTAGTCTAGCAGCACAGTGAGACCTTGTCTTAAAGGGGAAAAAAACTGAAATTTTATATTTATCTTGAAACCACAAGCTTACCTTATGATCTCTTTGCTTACCTGACATTCACTTCTGACTCTCTCAATGACTGTGTCTTGTAGATGTAACCAACCGTCTTATAAATAAGAAACACAGAACCAATGCAAAGAAGAAAGCCAAGAGGTCAGAGCTAAGAGCTAAAACCTTACCCTTCCTCCTGCAGTGGTCCTACCTCTCCGAAGGAGCCGCTACTTCCTGTTTAAAGTCTTTATATAGTCTCTGTTCTGCCTTCTCATTGGTTGTAAACCCAACCACAGGACTGCCTCATCACGGCCTGTCTGTATAGACCTCCAGGTGTTCTGTGGTTGGTATTGAGATTAAAGGCATGTGTATCCAATGCTGGCTGTATTCCTGAACATACAGAGACTTACCTAGCTTTGTCTACCAAGTGCTGTGATCACAAGC
>CABHPH010127147.1:1937-21017 GCA_902168325.1 Peromyscus nudipes
TCAATTGCAGTCTAAACAGAAAAATACACACCCTCCACTTCATACATCGCCACTCATCAGGTCAGTCCTAGAATGTCATCAATGAGGACGCTGCAGGGAGAATGGTACCAGTGTCACATAAATCTATACTAAGTCATGCAGTAAGGACAACTCTACTTGTTGATGTAAGTAAGCAACTCCCAAAAACTACTGTTACTGCATTGTACCAATTTATCTACTAAAAACAAAATGATTTTCATTCTATCAACAGAGTGATGATCATTTTGCTTCAGTATTTTTTCTGTCCTTCCCTTCTAAAAGCATGTGAAAGGAAGAATATATATTTTTCACATTAAAATAAAGACTTGTATACAATTGATAAGATACTAAAAGTAGTCTTCAATGTTTATTATTAGACAATTTGAACAGATGAAAAATAAATAAAATAACTACATGATTTTGTGTTAACACTTTTAGATGAACATACTTCCTCATACTTAAAAAATCATATGTCCTATAAATTAGGATATAATAAGATGATAGCAATAATTCTTTGTTCCATCTCATTAAACTCTATTACTTCAATACATACATGATGGTCTATATGGATATAGATATGCAGTATCAAATACTATGATCACAATTGTGTACAATGAAGCTCACTTACAAGACTTTATTATTTAATACTAGGTTTCAAAAATCACACTGCCCTGTTCCTCCTTCTCTATTGATAATAACATTGCTCAATATATGCCATAAATTTTATTTTTGTGTTTAAAATGCTCATGAAGGAGAGAAGGAAACAAAAATTTGGCAACTGAAGCTAAAATAATGAATTTCTCTCTGAATTTATCATATGCTAAAATCCTGCCATGCATACTTTAGATATTGAAGTTTATTAATATTCAGGAAACCTAGGGAGACATAGTCATGCCTTCTCATATTTAAAAATGGGTGATTTATAACAGGACAATCCCACAGGGGTTTGGCACAAGTTCACATTTTGCATTTGACCAAAATGAATGAGCATGAGGTTTCCTGAGAATTATAATCAATTAATCCTGTATCAATTGAAGCAAGATATATTTCAGAGAACATCACAGGAATATATTAAGAAAATATCATTTTTATAAATGAATTTTGATAGCCATTACCCCATGTACATCCAGCATAACTTTTTGAACCAATATTTTATTGAACATTAGTGGAGAAAAACTGAAAAATTCAACTGCAAGAAATGTTTGTAATGCATTTCATGTATGTCATAACTAGTTTATAAATAATCAAGTAAAATATATTTACAATTAAATGGAATTCAAATAAATTGTTTTCACTGCTTTTACTATTTATATGTACCTTTCAAAGTTTGATTTCTTTCCATAAAACTCTCAGCCTCATTTCTAAAGCTTCAGGTAAAATTCAGTGCCTAATTCCTACAAAAATAGTGCACTTTCTTTGCTAAGTGGCTCTTTAGTCTCCATAGAGTCTAAGCACTACCACATTATAAAAGATGATTCAAAAAGATTCTTAAATTATTTATTAAAAGAAGAAGTATAAAGTCTTAAGATACCACAACTCTTTTACCAGATTTTGGTAGTAAGTATAAAACAAAAGAATGGTCTCAATGATTTCATAATTAAATAAGTGACTTGCACTCCTATAAACAAGTATCTGGGTATAACAGGAATCCATCATTATGCACTGGAGTTCAGCATTATGAAGAACATCCTTAGCAAAGAGAGGGCTAAGAAGGAGCACAATGAACCGGAAAGGAGTGGGGTGTATTACAGGGGACCATGATTTTGCAAACTTTGGTTGGATCAAGATGGTCTGTAGAAATGAAAACAAGCAAATGGAGTAAGAAATGCCTATAAATTGACTAAGTTATTGCAGCCTGGTGTTAAAGTCCCTGGCTCCTATTCACATAATGTGCTTTAATATAAAATGTAAGTCTTCTCTAGACAGACATAAAATTAGAATAGATTTGATGGTTTGATTGGGGTGGGAGAATAAAATGAGAGGATCAGGTCGGGAGGGGAAGGTCGATGGGTAAGGGAGTACATGAGAAGAGATCCAGCTAGAATTGAGAGACATTTGAGGGGTGATATGAAAACCCAACACAGTGGAAACTTCCTAAAATCAGTGAAGTCAATCCTAATGAAGTCTCCAAATGCTGAAGTAGACGGTGTCACACCCATCTGGCTATCTCTTGTCACAAACGAAACTTCCAGTACAGGGACTGGGTTCCCTGCAATTGAGATGTTGGCTAAAGGGGTACATGGAAATCCCCAAACAACACAGGTGGTTGTCCAAACAGGAGGTTGCTCTATGCAAATAGACGGCAGTGCCCCCTTGCTGAAGACAATCCCCACATTACTCATTGAATATGGAGTTGTCAAGCAGGTACCTACATAGCATCTTCACCCCTGTCTTCTAGTGTGTTTGCCATGGGAAGGTACTCTACCAAAAGAAAAACATAAACACAAACCCACCTACGAAGCATTTGATCTACAATGCTGACCTGCCTACAAAATATATTAGGGCAATGGTGGCCCAAAGCTTATATAAGTAACCAACCAATGTCTGGTTTGATTTAAGGCACAATCCCTGAGATGGAACCCATACCTGATAGTGTTTGTGCGACAAAGAACCAGAGGCTAGATAGCCCAGAGACCTAGTGCTGAAACCAAATATTACTTGTCAAATAGAAAAGAGTGATAAAGTGACTCATAATGATGTTATGCTATACCCATAGATCAGTACTTTATTGAGCCATCATCAGAGAGAGGAGCTATCTCTTACAGCAGTTGGAACAAATACAGAGACCCACAGCCAGACACTATACAGAGAGACCTTGGAACACTCAGCTCTAAATGGGATGTTTGCATCACATCCCTCCCCTCAGAGCTCAGGGAACCCTGCAGAAGAGGAGGCTGAAAGAGTACACGAGACAGAGAAGGTGGAGGACACCAGAAGAACAAGGCCCTCTAAATCAACTAAGCAAGGCTGAAATGGAGTTACAAAGACCTAAGCATCTGCACAGGGGCTTTGCCCTCTGCATGTAGATTATATCATCCGGTTTAGTATTTTTATGGGACTCCCAAGTGTGTGAATGAGTGGATCTCTGATTTTGTGCCTTCTCTTAGGAATTTTTTCCCTCTGTTTCTCTTCCTTATCCAACTTCACTGTGATGGCTTTGTTTTATCTTATTATGTATTATATTTTATTTTGTTATCTTTGATATCTCTTAGAAGCCTGTTCTTTTATAATGAAATATAGCTGGGGAGTATATCCCAATAGAAGGGGTGATGTGGAGGAAGGGGGAGGAGTAGAGGAAAGGGAAACTGTAATCAGGACATATTGTCTGAGAAAATAATCTATTTTCAATAAAAGTGAGTGAAGGGCAATTAATCTTATACATACAGAACTCCAGGAATTTGTAACTATTAATTGCATTCACACCAAAAGTAATATTTAAATTTAAAGAAAATCACTACCAGTTTGTGGTTGATATATTGTGTACCCCTATAAACTTATCTGGGGGTCAGAGAACAGAACAGCCACTATATTTTTTTAATTTTATAATTAATTTAATTTTACATATCAGCCACGGATTCCCCCGTCCTCCTTCCTCCTGCCCCCCCCTGCCCTTCCCCCATTCCCACCTCCTCCAAGGCAAGGACTCCCTAGGGATTCAGTTCAGCCTGGTAGATTCAGCTGAGGCAGGTCCAGTCCCCTCCTCCCTTTACCTAGGCTGAGCAAATCGTCCCAGCATAGGCCCTAGGTTCCAAAAAGCCAGCTCACGCACCAAGGACAGGTCCCGGTCTCACTGCCTGGGGGCCTCCTAAATAGTTCAAGCTAATCGACTGTCTCACTTATCTAGAGGGCCTGATCCAGTTCCATGGGGGCTCCTCAGCTATTGGTTTATAGTTCATGTGTTTCCACTAGTTTGGCTATTTGTCCCTGTGCTTTTTCCAATCATGGTCTCAATATCTCTTGCTCATATAATCCCTCCTCTCTCTCACCGATTGGACTCCTAGAGCTCCACCTGGGGCCTGGCCGTGGATCTCTGCATCAGCTTCCATTAGTCCTTGGATTAGAGTTCTATCATAATAGTTAGGGTGTTTGGCCATCCGATCACCAGAGTAGGTCAGTTCGGGCTTTCTCTTGACCATTGTCAGTAGTCTATTGTGGAGGTATCTTTGTGGATTTCTGGGGACCTCTCTAGCACTTTGCTTCTTCCTATTCCCATGGGGTCTTCATTTATCATGGTATCTCTTTCCTTGTTCTCCCTCTCTGTTCTTGATCCATCTGGGATCTCCCGCTCTCCTAAGTTCTCTTTCCCTCGACCCTTGCCCTTCATTACCCCACTTCACGTCCAGTTTGCTCATGTAGATCTCATCCATTTCTCTGTCATTGGGCGATCCCTGTGTCTTTCTTAGGGTCCTCTTTTCTAGGTAGCCTCCCTGGAGTTGTGAGTAGCAGTCTAGTTATCCTTTGCTTTACATCTAGTATCCACCTATGAGTGAGTACATACCATGTTTGTCTTTCTGAGTCTGGATTACCTCACTCAGGAAGATTTTTTCTAGATCCATCAATTTGCCTGCAAACCTCATGATGTCATTGTTTTTCTCTGCTGAATAGTACTCCATTGTGTATATGTACCACATTTTATTTATCCATTCTTCAGTTGAAGGGCATCTAGGTTGGTTTAGGCAGTAGTAGCACACGCCTTTAATCCTAGCATTCAGGAGGCAGAGATCCATCTGGATCTCTGTGAGTTCAAAGCCACACTGGAAACAGCCAGGCATGGTGACCCATGCCTTTAATCCAATGAAGTGATGGCAGGAAGCCAAAAGGTACATAAGGTGTGAGGACCAGGAACTAGAGGCTTTTTAGGTTTGTTAAGCTTTTAGGCTTTTAGCAGCAGTGCAGCTGAGATCCATTTGGGTGAGGACACAAAGGCTTCCAGTTTGAGGAAACAAGATCACTGAGGAACTGGAGAGGTGAGGTTGGATGTGACTTGTTCTGTTTCTCTGATCTTTCAGCATTCACCGCAATACCTGGCTCCGGGTTTGTTTTTATTAATAAGACCTTTTAAGATTTGTGTTATCTCAGTTCTTCACAAGAGTAAAATGTCTTCTTGCTCATATTTGATAGCAAATATAATCCAGGAAGAATAGAAATATAACATGTCCATAAGCTGTACTGAAAATTCTAATAAGTGTGTACAGAAGATGTGCAGGAATAGTGGGAGATAAAATGGACAAGTGGATGGGTTCAAAGGTATAAATTAGACTAAGACAATGGGAAACAGGAAAGAAACATGAAGAATTCAAATGTGTAATGATAGTAGGAAAAGCACAAATAAAACTTGATTTTCATTAATTAAGAGTACTGTTAGCTATCTGTAGATGTAACCAACTGTCTTATAAATAAGAAACACAGAACCAATGCAAAGAAGAAAGCCAAGAGGTCAGAGCTAAGAGCTAAAACCTTACCCTTCCTCCTGCAGTGGTCCTACCTCTCCGAAGGAGCCGCTACTTCCTGTGTTAAAGTCTTTATATAGTCTCTGTTCTGCCTTCTCATTGGTTGTAAACCCAACCACGGGACTGCCTCATCACGGCCTGTTTGTATAGACCTCCAGGTGTTCTATGGTTGGTATTGAGATTAAAAGCATGTGTATCCAATGCTGGCTGTATCCCTGAACATACAGAGACACCTAGCTCTGTCTACCAAGTGCTGTGATCACAAGCGTACACCACCACTGCCCTGCTTTCCTATGGCTTGCTAATAGCTCTGACCCCCAGGCAACTTTATTTATTAACATACAATTAACATTTTGGTACAAAAGAAAAGTATCACCATATTTCCCCCTTTCTATTT
Organism: Peromyscus nudipes; assembly: GCA_902168325.1. Lineage (NCBI taxonomy): Eukaryota > Metazoa > Chordata > Mammalia > Rodentia > Cricetidae > Peromyscus > Peromyscus nudipes. Next base: position 7,803 of record CABHPH010127147.1, read on the forward strand.
TAATAAAAAGAAAAAAGGAAAACACTTATAACTAACATAAGAAAAACTATATACAGAAGTACAATAACTATATACAATATATACAAGTAATAAATACCTAAACAATGTCTAGTCTATTTGTATTTAACAAATTCAGAGAAAATAATTCTATTATCTATCCTATTCTATCTAATTCACTTTCTATCCTAATTAATCTTCAACTATAACTAAATAATCTTCAACTCCTTCAGAGACCCAAGAAGGAAATAATATTAGCTAACAAAAATAAAAACAGGAAGTGCATGCAAGCAACTTCCAAAAAATTGTGAGTTGACAGAAACAGCTAGCTGCCTGGACAGTCACCTGAGGTTTCTCCGCAGTGTTGGGGCATCATCTTCAGCCTATAGGCTTAGCGTATCTGACAGACTCATTTGTGAAGTAGGACATACACAAGATCAACAGTTCAACCTCACCTTGGGTGAGAGCAGTCCATGTACCAGAAATACCTGAATTCCATTAGTGTCATGTCATGATTCAGGATTTTAAATTCTGGAAATTGTTGATGGTTTTTTAATTCAGCTGTCCATTCTTCTTGACCATGTATGTGTGGCTTCATCTCAGCATCTATCTCCATACATATCTTATATATTGAACAAAGATGTAGAACAAATTATTCCAAGCCACTATAAAATTATTATCTGCTATATTTTCATTTTCTCATGTCTATATGTTTTACTAAGTGAAAGCAGGACTGCTGGGTGGTGAAGAGCGGAACACTTGCCAATGCATGGGATATCTGGGTAATCCACAGAATGACATGACAGACAGGCAGAGCATTACACATTAGTTAGAAATCCCAGAGAATTGGGGCTGGAGCAATGGCTCATTGGTTAAAAGCACTGACTGCTCTTCTAGAAGAGCCCAGGTTCAATTCCCAGCATCCACATGATGGCTTAACACCCTCTATAACTCTAGTTCCAGGGCATCTGACAACCCCTGGCCTCTGTAGGAACCGGGCATGCATGTGATACATGATATGCATGCAGACAAAACACCAATACACATAAATTAAATAGATAATGAAAGGAAATTAGAAATAGAGGAAATCCAGAGTTTGACCCTGGGTATAACACCATGAAGAGCTCTACTGATGCATCCCCAGGGACACTAATGAAATTTTTTTTTCAGACTCTTAAAAGTAGCCTGCACACCAGACGGTGGTGGCACACGCCTTTAATCCCAGCACTCGGGAGGCAGAGCCAGGTGGATCTCTGTGAGTTCGAGGCCAGCCTGGGCTACCAAGTGAGTTCCAGGAAAGGTGCAAAGCTACACAGAGAAACCCTGTCTCGAAAAAAAAAGTAGCCTGCAAAATTATTGTCTTTGTCATGGTAGTTGCATAAATGGATGATTTTTCTTATTTCTAGCCTCATGCACCTACTTCATTCCTCTGCCAACCTCTTCATGGTGCCTCCCTTAGCTCCTACCATTCTACAATCATATAACATAGATTCTATAAGTCTCTTCTACTTCCCTAAGATGTCTTCCCCATCCAGTTTCTATGGTTCATTTTTTAGTTCAGTGATATTAACTTCACCCACAAAAACATACACATATTTAAAACTAGCATCCATATATGAAAAAACTTGAAGCATTTCTGTGTCTGTTTTATTTTTCTAAATGTAACAATTTCCAGTTTAATCCATTTATCCCAAAAATGTCATTATTTCATTTGTTCTTTATAGCTAAATCAAATTCGATTATTAATATGTACCACATTTTTATTATTCATTCATCCATCAGTGGACATCTAAGCTGTTTCTGTTTGCTAGTTATGAACAAGGCAACAGGTGACATGAAGTATAAGTGTCTCTATGTTAGAACTTAGCCGTTTCTTTATATACTCAGGAGTAGTATATCTGGATTATATCGTAGTTCTGTTTTTAATGGTTTTTTTTGTGAAAACTACATGTTGAATCGTATTGTACCTTTACCAGCTGATACTCCTTCCTGGGATGAATAAGTGTTCTTCATTTCTAAGATCTTTAACAGCATTTGATGTCTTTACTTCGGTCATTGTGATGCAGATAAAATGGAATCTCAAAGTAGTTTTCATTTGCAGTTCCAAGATGACTAAAGATATTGAACTATTTTAGGACATTTATTGGCCTTCTTTTGAAGGCTGTCTATTCAGGTCCTTATTCTCTTTATTGATTAGAAAGATTGTTTTTCTTTAATGCAAAGTCTGAAATGTTAAAAGTACCTGAGGGAAACATTGCCATATATAGATATAGATGAGAAGGTTTCCTTGTGAGACATAATAGAGAGGAATGGTTTGTAAAGAGGCACTGGGAAGATATGTGTCTAAAGTACGCATTCATTTCCTGAAGAACAGTGATAGCTTCACAAATATGGACATATACCAAATATTATTAAAATTATCTCTTTAAATATATACATTTTATTTATATGCATGTTAAAGAAAAGTATTTAAAAACAGAAGATCATAAACAACAGAGAAAGAGAGTCTGAACTAACTAGCACACAAGTCTGTTGCTTCAAGAACAATATTATGGAACATTGATCATTGGAAAACAGATTTATTCTATACCCTAGCTTGCAGGCCAAATTGTGGATAGACTGTGACCTTTGAAATCCTCAATTACCTCCTAGAACTAAATCTCAACCTCTGAGTTCCTTTATAGGGCCTGTCCAAAGCACATATCAATTTCTGAGGAAAAGGTCAGCATGTTCTGCAGAGTAATATGGGTTTTCATTATTTCCTATAAACTATGAAATTTTGTAAATGTCAGCATTTGAGAGATGAATTTTCCCCTTCCTTCCTTCTGGATATATACGATGAAATATATAATACGGAACTCACAGGAAATAATTGCCTATTGTTACAGATGTATAGTAAATTGTGACATAGAATTACTGGGTTTAAGATAACTTTATTTAATTTAAAGCAAATTGATGTATGTTTATATGCAACTGAAGGGTATGTACTATTTATTATGAGCCATATTTTACACATTAATATGTTTCTCAAACATTTTGATTATTATAGTTTCATAAAAATCATTGAAACACATATAAAGTCTTAATATGTAAACAATGGAAACTAACAAAATAGACACAAGAATTTATAAAAATTAACTATGAACAATGCTCCTAATTACTTTTTATTTAGAAATTAGCTAAAGGTTCTTAACATACTATATGCACTTTTATTATTTTGTTTTGATGTTTACTCATACAGCTTTTCAAAGATGATTTCTTTTAATTAACTTCATATACATGTCAAAGGCTGCTAGAAAACATATACTATGCACATATTCATGTACCTGACATATGCATTATCCTAGATATCTGTTTTCATTTCAGTTGAAATATTTGCTACATTATACCATACTTGTTTCATTTAATTACTAATACCCAATTTTTGGAAGTTTACAATGAAAGGCAAAATCACATTTTATTACTTTTTTTCAGTACTGCCTTGCAGGAAGAGTAGAAGCATGTGTATAAAATTAAAAAGGCTTTGTTCCCCGATTTCCTGTAAGACTGAGTCAGATAAGGTACTGTATGAAATTTGTTTTTGGAGGTATCAAAATAACAGTTATTTTCATAAAAATAAAGGCTTGACTAAACTTTCAGAAATTTGTAGTTTTTATTTTATTTGTTATCTTATGCTATTATGAATTTTCACACTGAAAAAGGTGCAGTGATTCTTTTCTGAATAAGCATACACAGAATGTAGCACAAAAGATGACCTAATAGTGCTGTTGGTTGTTTTAAATCTAAAAGTAACCTGATGTGATTAGTATCAATGTTTTAGTCATAAGGTTTGTAATCAGTTATAATAATTAGTGCCCATTATTACATGATATCCATACAGGGAGCATGGAGTACGTGGTGCTCAAAAATATTCATCAGATATAAATATAAAGGTAAACAAAGTTTAGCTACTTCTACAGTTAACTCAGCACAATTCCTGATATTAACTGTCATGGAGAACCAGGCACAAACTTCTCAGTAAAATTTGCTGTCATGAAGTAAAATGAACCTTGAAAGAAAAACAATGCAATGTGAGTTGTGTGTTTGCCTTAGAGTTCAGCATAAGAATACATTTCCTTGTACAACAGGAAACACATTCTAAAGGAACACAATATTATCTATACCAAGTATGTGCAGGTCTAGTCTAGAGTGGCCAAGAATTGGGGATTAGGAAAAGGCTACACAGTAGACACATGAGACATTTGCATGAGGGTTTAATTGGGTCTCAGGTAAGGGCTCAGCAATATTTGGTGAGGCAGAATTCCCTGATAACTATCAGAGAATTGCTACTAGAGTTTGGGAGCCAAGCACAGGTATAAGAGATTTCTCAGTTCAGGGATATATTGGAATTATATATCACATAGAATTGGAAGAATCCTTTAAACAATGAAAGATCAAACCAATCGGTGAGAGAGAGAAGGGATTATATGAGCGAGAGATATTGAGACCATGATTGGAAAAAGCACAGAGACAAATAGCCAAACTAGTAGAAACACATGAACTATGAACCAATAGCTGAGGAGCCCCCAACTGGATCAGGCCATCTGAATAAGTGAGACAGTCAATTAGCTTGAACTATTTAGGAGGCCTCCAGGCAGTGGGATCAGGACCTGTCCTCAGTGTATGAGCTGACTTTCTGGAATCCAGGGCCTATGCTGGGACATTTTGCTCAGCCTTGTTGTAGGGAGGAGGGGACTAGACCTGCCTCAACTGAATGTACCAGGCTGGGATGAATCCCCAGGGGAGACCTTGCCTTGAGGAGGTGGGAATGGGGGGATTATTGGGGGGGAGCCTGGGGGGTGGGAGGAGGGAGGACAGGGGAATCCGTGGCTAATATGTAAAATTAAATTAATTATAAAATAAAAATTTAAAAAAGTTAAACAGAAAGTAAGAAAAAAGAATAAATAAGGGTCATCTCTTACTGCTAAGGACAAAACAAAACTATATTCCCTAATGTAGAATGGAATTAGACTTGACGGACTTCTGAGAATTCCCCATCAATTTGATGGCCTGTTGTAACTGTACTCTTTTTGAAAAGAAGCAATGTAATTCAGGCTCTGAAATATCATCTGTGCTCTCTAATGGTTAAAACAAATAGACAGTCTATATACAAAAGTAGGAAAATATGGCACCGAATCAAGAAAAATTAAAGTAATCAAAAGAAAAGTACATGATATAAAGAGAAGTGTAGTGGACAAAGCAGAAGTATAAGAAAAGTTGCAAAGGGAAAGGCCAGGGCACTAGAGGACAATATTATAATCACAGTTCAATTTACATAACAGAGAAAATATTGATAACTTTCGGAAAGCCTTTTTCTTGGATGAAAATGTTAAACAGTGAAAAGGTTTGACAAAACACAAAGGGAAAGATGGTGACATTATTAAATTCTTTATTAGTTTTTAGAACACCTTACATGAAAGAATACCTGTAACAACCTCAGATGAATATTTTTACAAAAATATAAATTGAAATCTCTTTTAAAAACAAGTTTAAAATAAAACAAGAGGGTATGCATCTAATAATAGACTTGCAGAATACATAAAGCAAAATTGTAGGGGACAATAAAGTATCAAACAACCATAGTCACATATCTTAACCCTTGAAACCTCATGGAAATGTGAGTAGAAAAAGCCTGGATGCCGTGTCTCAATGGATCAGTCTTAACCAGTTTCCCCATTGAATGACACATCTGTGGCATAAATATGAAATGAAACTTAATTATGTCAAGCTGATGAGATTTCAAGTTCTTCCAAGTCACATTTAGTCCACCTGAAATATAAACCCCTCCATAGATCACCTCATAGTAAACATAACTAGACTATTGTAAGAAATATAATACTTTATAGTTTTTCAGTCACAGTAAGTTTACCCTCCCAGTCTAACCTTCACCTAGACTAAATTGTGATGATATATTCTATTGTAAGAATTACATGTTATCTAAGAAAGACTACATTTTTAAAGTTTTACTCCAGTTTTCATTACATAGAGGACATCCTATTATTGTTCAATGAATCACTACAGAGAGTTCCTTGCATGTAGACTCATGTTTGTCTGTGTACACAATGTATTTCCATTGAATCTTATGCAAAATCCTAAGCAGACATCTGACTTTATATTTACTCTAAGCATGGAACAAGAAGGCTATTTATAATTATTGCTGGTTTAAGTGGTATTCAAGAGTCTCCAATTTTAAAGTGAACATAGTTTTATTCTCATTAAAAGAAAATGAGTTGTCAAGGGTGCTGTGGGATGTCTTTCTGTATGCTGTGAATATATATATATATATATATATATATATATTGCTCTGGTTGATGGTTAAATAAAGCTGCATTGGCCTATGACAGGGCAAGATAGAAGACAAGATGAAGAAGGGTAGAATCAGGGGAGATGCCCAAAACCTGAGAAAGCTTTAAAAAAGAGTTCTAAAATGGAGCCAAGAGCAGCTTCCTAGTTGCATCTCTCAGGCAAGCCATGATACAGAGACGCCAAGGCATGCAAGCTTGAGCTAGAGTATGGCAGGTTCACGGCATGTGGGCTTGACCTACAGCATGGCAGATTCCCAACAGAGTACCCAGAGGTGTCTCCAAGCCATGAGGCATGCTGCATGGCAGATTTAGCTTTTGCTAGTACAGACAAAAAAAAATGTTTCTGGATTACACGCTGCTTGTTGGAGGCATAGACCCACTGCTTCCTGGAGTAGGCCATAGGCATACCTCTGCCCTGTTGGGAAGCTGAGGTAGGTGGAGTCAGCAGCCAAGGCTACCACATTGATCCCAGCCATGCAGCTTAGCAGTTTAAAACCTCTCATGGTCAGATAAGGATTATAGATTCATAATAAGACAGATTAAGATGAAATAAAACTCTCAACAGTTTACAGTGTATGTAAAAATGTATGTAGGCTTGGAAGAGAGAGGAAAAGGAGTATATGCAGTTATATAAAGAAATAGATAATTTTAAAAAATAAAGTCTTTAAAGAGACAGTAAAAGTAATATAAAAGTTAAGCCATATAAAGATGGAAATTACAGAGAGTCTGGATTGTGTTGTCTTAGGGATTTATAACTGGAGAGAGACATTTGATTATAAAGGCTGCTGAGATAAACCAATATGTATATTTTAAAGTTATCTTGACTTCAAAATTATTGTCTAAGGATATATTGCTTTGGAAAAGAGGTTCTGCTTTTGTTTGCACAGGAGATGAGAACCTGTGGATTGCTTCCAGGCTAATATGGTTTAATCAACCAATACCCCCTGAAAGGTGTCCAGTGACAGCCATGACCCAGATGATCCAATATCCAAAACAGCTTCAAAGCAACTGACTGAGACAATCCAACCTCACAGACTACTACCACCAAGATTTAACTACAATTCTTAATTTTCTCAGGATCCCCATAAGATTTACAGCACCCCCAATCAGCAGGAAGTAGCCTAGAAGACTCCACTCACACCCCCCCCAAATGGAATATGAATGTTTGTCTTTGTTTAGAGGTTGGTTACAAATTGTTACTGATATAGTCAATCTCTTAAAAGAAGAAAGGGGAATATGATATAGAGAAAAAGCAACAACTCAGTTGAAATATTTTACTATGCTACAGATTTTAGTTTATTGATGCAAATTTAAAGTTAATCTTGTTATGCTGTACATATATTTCTATGCTTGTTTAAGGTAGTATGTTTATGCAATTCATTTAAATTTTTAAATATAATTAAGAAACACAGATTAGTAGTCATCTATGATAATCAAACTTATAGTCATGTTAGTTAAGTTTTTAGGTATACAAAGGTATATTTCAGTTAGGTAGATAATCTTCAAACACTTAAAAGACCTACAGAATATGGCATTTAAAATGTTTTAAGAACTTAAATTTTTCTGTACAGTGAGACGTGTCTGCTCCTGGCAGCACCAATTACTTCAAAGAGGATGATGGACATCAAAGAAACTCATTATGGAGTTTTCTTTCTTTGTAGCAAAAGTTAGCCACTGGATAAAAAAAAAGTGCCCTTGCCTTGACTGCTTGGACAGGATGTTGTATAAAATGGACATGTAGGACCCATAGGAAGGTGACTACTGAACTTTGCCTGGTGAGATGATTCTTCGGGTTCCTGCTTCGCAGAAGAAACTGCCAGATGTTCTACAGGACATGGGGAGAAGCAACTGATGAATTTTGCCAGAATGGGGAGAACATTCCTTGAAATTTCCTGCTTCACTGAAAGCTATGCCAGAGACACTTCACTGAAAGCTATGCCCCAATGTTACAGAGGAATTTTGGATGTCTCTGTCATTTCTAGAATTTTGGAAGTTGCTTACAATGTACTTCCTTTTTATTTAGGTAATATTATATCCTTCTGGGGTCTTTGATGTAGTTGTATTTGCCTTGGTTATGATAAAAGGAAATTAGATATGAAACTTTAGACTAACAAATATAGGAAAGATGATAGAATATTTTCTTTAATTTTGCCAAATACAAATAGACTAGATATCGTAACTATAATTCTTTCTTGATAACTGTTTTCTTATACGTAATTTTATTATGTTAAAGTTAAAACCTTCCTTTTTGGTTAGACGGAAAAGGGGAACTGCTATGGGATATCTTTCTGTATTCTGCGAAAATGTGTTGGTCTGACTGGTTGATAAATAAATCTGCATTGGCCTATGGCAGGACAGGATAGGTTAGGCAGGACATTCAAACTAAAGACAAGACAAAGAAGGGTGGAGTTAGGGGAGACGCCAATGGTCCAAGGAGCAAAAAGATGCCAGCAGACCAGCCACATGGCAACATATAGATTAATAGAAATGGGTTGAGTTAAGTTGTAAGAGCTAACTAACAAGAAACCTGACCCATAGGCCATACTTGGGACCAAGCAGCTGCAGGATGTGGGTGGGAGAGAGTCATCCTGACCGTGGGACTGGGCAGGAACAGAGAAACTTCTGGCTACACAGGTGCCATATCATATAATGGGAAATGCATTAAACACAGATTCTGAAAATTAACTTCAAATTCTAGCTTTGTTGATAAATATATTTCCACAGGCAATTCACTTACTGGAGAGTCTGTTTCTTCATGATATAACATCAGCTAGTAGATACTGTATATTGAGCTCCAGTTCAAATAAGCAAATTACTCTAGATCTTCCAATATTAATCATCTCACAGTTTCTATGGAAGGAAGATATAGGCATCATGTTACCAGTCCAGTGACATGAGAAAAAGAAACTCTGCCTAGAAAATGTTTCCTTCTCTTTTTCACAAGGAACAGCAATAAAACATATCTCAGGACAAGAGAAAAGATAAAAATCTATGCTGGGGCCTGGGCAGGTATATCTGCAGAATGGAGTACATATCTAATACTGTGGTAAAACAGATTTGCTAGGAAGCACCCACCTCTGAGAAAGTGACTTACTCAAAAATGACAGAAAATGTGCTCTGGCCAGGCCTCTGAAGAGCTGTGTGCAGCATAGACAGCTGCAAGAACATAGAGATATCCCAAGATAAAACAGACCTAAAATGAAATAGAAGGCAGACTTTCAAAAAAACCTGTTCCTAACTAAGGTGAGATAACAGTAAGGACACTGATGATTTATGTTATGTACACTAAGGCACCAAGCAGCAATTATGGACCCTGTATGGGTCTGGGCTAGGATCTCTGCATCTATGTCATGGTTGTTGACTTTGTGTTTGGGGAGACTCCTGACAGTGGGAGTGGGGGTGTCTCTGACTCTTTTGCCTGCTCTTGGGACCCTTTTCCTCCTACTGGGTTCCTTCACCCAGCCTTAATATGAGGATTTGTGCCTTGTATTTACCAAGTTCGGTTGATGTCCCTGGGAGACTTGCTCTGTTCTGTGGAGAGAAGGGGGTGGGGTCAGGGGAGTGGAGCTCAGGGAAAGATAAGGTAGGAGGGGAGCTGGGAGGAGTAGAGGGAGAAGAAGTTGTCAGGATGTATTGTACACCTGGCACAGCCTTGATGCATGGGGGAGGGGCTTGGACTGCTTCAACTGAATGTAGCAGGCTCTGCCGACTCCCCATGGGAGGACTTGCCTTGGAGGAGGTGGGTAAAGGGGGGTGGAATAGGATGGAAGACTGAAGGGTGAGAGAAGGGAGGGGAGGGGATCTGTGGTTGGAATGTAAAATAAATAGAAAATTTCTTAATAGTAAAAAGAATATAAAAGAATTTTGTAATAAAAAAGAATAACTATTTTTTTAAAAAAAAAAAAAAAGCAAAAAATTCCATCCCTGCTGATGTCCTACTTGACTGCCCAGTGCTCTGCCCCAACATTAAAGGTCCAATGAAAGAAGAATGAAGGGAGGGAGAGAGGGAGGGAGGGAGAGAGGGAGGGAGGGAGGGAGGGAGGGAGGGAGGGAAGAAAAAAGAAGAAAAGAACAAGCACATTTCCAGATATGAGTGTATAAATCAGTACTCCATTATGCAAAAGAAAACATGGATTTTGAATAAATATTGGAAAGAGACAAGCATTAAACAAGATAAAGTGTTTAATTTAGATGCTACAGTATGAAACTATAAATTTTGTAGTCCCAGAATATGAGAATTATGTAAAGCATATTTGAGGGAAAACTTTCAAATAAAAAAGGTATACTGTGCCAAATACCATATTATCAATGACAAGTCGGAAGAAGTGATTGACATTCTAGTGGGGAAAGCCTGAAAATTAATGCGTGCATGAATGAGCTGACTCTTGAAGATAAGAGACAAGATTTTTACAGATGAGAAAACAGGAATGAAAGGAATGGCTAATGAATATGGAATGCACTTCTCTGTGGAAACAAAGACATAAAAAGAACAAAAAAATGAAAAGTAAGCTATAGTGAATCTGGAATCTGCAGAAAATAATAACATGGTGTATAGAAGAGCAATTTGTACTTTAAGAAACAGAAACACAGAGTTTTTTTTTTTTTAGTTTAGAGGAAGACATATTAATGTGAGTTCAAGTGGAGAATCAAGTGGAGCTTTTGATGCTTTATGCCAATTAACTGATGCACTCTATGTATCTATTCCATATGCTTGAGCACATATTTGTAAATTGGAGTTTTCACAGCTCCAAAATTTGTTCAAGTCAAAATAGTCAAACAATATTGAATCCCAAAGTCCATACACTTGATATTTTATCTCAGAACTCTTATTGAAAGGTTTTCTATGTGATTAAATAGTAGCAGAGACTAGTGGAAGAGTCTTCATGAAAAAATATAATTTTGATTGTGTTTCAGAAAAAAAAAATAAGCGCCTTTAAAACCACACATTCAGGAGAATAGAGAAAATAGAGACAATGACAGCTTGTCCTGGTAAGTGTTTCTCCTGATGGCCAGAATGGCTCTTTGTATTTAAACATCATTGAAATTGCACTTATTATAACATCCCTATTATATTTGGAACTTATAAACATCCTTCTTCATTATACTGTCATCGGTTTTGTTGTTTTGATACCCCCTTCCTTCCCAGTGGACATTCAAGAGGATTTCCTAAAAGAGAAAGATGGTCCATGATGATTTGGGAGGAAAAATGGGGTCCTTCACCTATGACTATGTGTCATACCACATAAATACTCACTGACAGATCTTAAAAATTTACAACACAGAGCCCAGTGGGCTGCTACATGTCCTTTGGCTCAGCCATTACAACCTGTCAAATATATTATTCACTTTAATTTGCTTCGTTAAAAACCACTACCTAGATTGTAGGGTTTGGGACAGAATTCTTTTTTTTTCCCATAAGACAAGAACTAAGAAAAGCATCTTAAATCAGAAGCATCTTTGTGATGTCACGAGTCTTATGAGCAGGTATACACAGTTTGTAAACCACCGGTCTCTGTGAACATCTTCTGAGTAAATCTGCATGTGTACTATTATGCTAACATGTCTGAGTGTTTATGAGGCACTTTCAAGGACTCAGATTCATCTAGGTGGAAATCCTTGAGAGAAACTACTAAGGAAATGAGTGGCTGTCACTGGCTATTTATGTGTTCACCATTAACATTCTTTCATATACTATTTTATTTTCATTACGCCTTTGTTTTCTATGCAGAGAACCGATTGATATTAAATACCTGCCTTGGGTACCCAAAATAAGGAAGTGTGGATATTTCCACATCTATTCCTGAATTAGATAGAAGCATAAGAGTCTGTCTGGATTGGACATCACCCTAAAATATTAAAGTCATTTTGATGTCCCAAGTTATCCTTTAGTCTGCATACTTTCAGATGTCAAAATACTTTAAGTAGATTGTCTCTCTTTTCACATACTGTCTTGCAACCCTCCAACAGGAGAGCAGTACTCTCCCCACCTACACTTCCCTTATGCTATCTATAACCCTTGTTTCTTCTCTTACCATCCAGCACCACTACAACACTTTCTTTTTTTACTGGTACTAGGACCTGAGAATTATCAAATGTTCGAGCAATTTACCAAATCCTCTTAAAAACTTTGGATGTCAGGTGTATATGGGACCTGAATGAATGCCCTCCCTGGATGTAGACAGGAAATTCTGAAGAGTCATATTGTCTTGTCATTGCATGCTTAGTCAGACAATAATTGCATTTTTAAGATATAATTATCATACACATTGAGGGGGGTATCTATGTGGTTTAGTTCAATCCAGGCAACCGTTAAGTTGAAGAACATTAAAGACTTTCATAAAACCCAAATTTTATACTTGGCTATTCACTGTGTTTCTCTCAATCTAGGTACCTTTGTTTCTTGCCATGTTCCATGGGTCATTTACCTTAACTGTGGTTGGGATAATTAATGGGGGATACAGCTGATAGCTGATAGGATTCCCAGCTCCAGGATCACATTACAAGTCCTGGTCCTCTCCCCATAGCACATAGTTAAGAATGACTAAATTTGAAGTTCTCCTATGACAAGGATGAAAGTCCTGAGAACAGGGTAAGCAAGGACAGTACACATTAAGGGATGATTAAATGTGATGTTTCCCAGGTGGAGAGACATTCCAGGAACAAGCATAGGAAAAGACTAAGCCCTTTCTCCTTGCATACTTTGTCGTCTTTACAAGATGGATAAACAGCTGGGCGGTGGTGGCCCATGCCTTTAATCCCAGCACTTGGGAGGCAGAGGCAGGCAGATCTCTGTGAGTTCGAGGCCAGCCTGGGCTACAAAGCGAGTTCCAGGAAAGGCGCAAAGCTACACAGAGAAACTCTGTCTCGAAAAACC
>CABHPH010127148.1:0-25898 GCA_902168325.1 Peromyscus nudipes
GGGCCAAGACTTTTCCTGGGAGACACAATTCACATCTCTACTCACCACATATAGAAGGCTCACAACAGGCAAAGTACAGATAGCACCAAATCCAACTCAGTGAATCAATGAGTTTTACTGAGGTTACATATAGGAATATGGCTGAGGGGTAACTTACAGGAACAGAAATGACTCAGAAAAGACCCATCTGCATCCACAATGCCCACCCCAGCATGGGTAACTGACTGTTCACAAAAAGGGGGATATCTGGAGCACACTGCACAGCCTGAAGGCAGCTCAAAAGCTTGGAAAGTGTCCTTTCCAAGGGACTTGGTTGGTCTAAACCTCTTCCAGGCAGCTTGACTGATCTCTGCTTCTCCCAGGCAACTGGTCTAGTCTCAGAGACTTCCTGGCTTGGGGTAGGCTTGTCTGAGAGTGACTCACATCAGTCTTTATTGTTTGCTCTTGGGAGGAAGGGGCCTAGTGAATCTGGTCAGCTTCAGGAACTTCCTGAGGCTAAATCTCGGGCTTTAGAATCTCCCTTGCATGGTGAAATCTTTCAATCTCTAAGGAACTGCAACACAACAAGAGCTGAGTTGTGTTTGTATTGAGGCATGAACCAAAGATAAGGACCATACAGAAGAAAGAAGGGCAGGCATATACTGATCCCAGGGTTTGTGGCTTGGGAGATTGGCTGGAATATTATCTGTGGAAGTGTTTTAGATCTTAGGTAAAAGAGGGAAAGGTAAATTGGGAGCAGGATGTGGACCAGGAGTGAGGATCTCAGAAGTCTTTGGTAGGTTTTATTAGAGTTCTGAGAGGAGATTCCAGGGAGAGTGAAAGACTAAAAGAAGGCAAGGGATACTTGGCAAGCAGCTGGTGATGGGTCAGTGTGTGTCTCTAAAGGGGCATTTTTCCTACAGAGGAATTTAGGGATGGGTAGGAGAACTGTTCTTCCTTGATTGTGAGGGTTGTTCTGTTACATGCAGTCACATGAACTGTATGCAGAAGAATAAGATATATGAATTTAAAATTATACTTCAATGAAAATAAGCATTAAAGTCAACATAGTCTCAAAACACACATTCATTTTCAAAATCAATATAATATACGTTGTGTTCCAGTAGAAAGTAATAAAATTAAATAAGAACAAAAAAAATATCCGCAGACTGGAAGACTGCAGGATTAAACTCCATTCCTCCTGAGTTGGTCTCTATTTTCAACACAATCCAATAAAAAGTCTCTTTTGTGTGAATGCCTGGTCTCTGTTTTTAAAGAAAATTCAACTGTTCAAGCAAAGGAATATTCATTGAAAAAGAGCAAGTGTAAAGTTGACCTGCTCTGTGGATGCAGGCACATTTGCATGTGAAACAGTCAATTTGTGCTGACTGTGCCCCTGCAGGTCAGGGGAAACTGCCTGTCCACAGTCACAGGAAGCATTAGGAAGATTGAGGACCACTGTCATAGTGGAAGAAACAGATTTGTCATTACTCATACTGTTATTAATGATTTGATTATGGTATAAGAAAAAATAATCTACATATAATTTTTAAAGTACATTTACTCAACTGGGGATGTAGCTCAGTGGTACAGTGTTTGCCTACTATGTACAAGGTCCTGGGTTCAAATTCCAGCATTGTAATAAAAACAAAACATGGCACCTAGATAATATATATGAATGAATATATATATACAGATAAATATGAGTACATACATGTAAATGAATACATAAATATACGTAAATACATATATATTTACATACAGATGTAACTTGCAAACATATCTGTATTTCAAAAAGTAATGAAAAATGAAAATGTATTCTAACCATAGCATCAGAAATGAGGATAAGCCTAATCAGGCATACGTAGCAGAATCAACAGGGTGTCTTTCACTCATATATTAATTAAGCTGTGATCCAGAGTAATAATGAGATGTAAGAAAGTACTACAGGATCCCCTAGGGCTGGAACACAGAAGGAAGGAAATGCACTGTTGGAGTTCAGATCCCTTATGATGCAAGGCATACTTCAGCCCCATGTCTGGCAGAGAAGCTGGCTCTTTGTAGCCAGGGTGCAGCTGATCCCAGTAGGGACAAGTCAAAAAGCAGCTTGTTGGAGGACAGACAGGGCAGGTGGGGTGATCAGCAAATGGGTGGCCTTGCTCGAAGCTAACAGGATGACTTGAAATCTCTTGTCTGTTGAGAGAGATACTGATTACTGTCACACAGACATCCCAGTGCTGCCACAAGGGATCCTGGATTCTAGACCAGAGGCTGTGTGGTTCATCAAATGGCTGCAGATCTTCATCACTGAGTCACCCTGCTGCTGCTAGAAATGGAAGAAAAGTCTCACTCTCTTTCTGTGTCCCTCCACTGCCCTCTACTGGAACAGTTTAACATCTTGCTTCAGTGAAAATGGAAACACTTAATTCAATGGTGTTTTCATAGAGTATTCAGTCAGAGATGGGAGGCAAGAAATTGACAATTGATGCAAACCACAGAATAAATATAATAAAGAGTTACATCTAATAGGTGGTAAAAGTGTTCAGAGATACTACTGTTATATATTTAACAGTGCTTCTGTTTATGTCAAGGGTCTGTCTTAGTTCCTCAGAACAGGGCCCTTTTGGAGATAGGTTCATTGCAGGTGTAATTACTTAGGGGGATCTAATTAGAATTAACCTTGGCATCTTTATAAGTAAGAGGATTTGGACACAGAGACAGACACACTTGAAGGAAAGATCATAGGGAGAAACAGCCTTCTATGCACAAGGCAAGGGGCGAGAACCAAAACCAGCTCCCATCCACGACCCGGAAGGAACCCACCCTGCTAACATCTCAGATTTCCAGCCTCCTGGACTCCAAGACAGTCAGTTCATGTCTCTTCCCTACCCAGAGCTGCAGCTTTGCTACATCAGATCTAGAAAACTAAAACCAAGTTTGGTACTTACAAGTGGGGTATCGATGGAAAAAAACCACCCTTCAAATATAGATGCAGCTTTGGGATTAGGTAAAGCTAGAAGTATGCCGAGTTCCCAATCCAGCTTGGGAAAATTTGGACACAGACGACAAGTGGCCAAAATTTAAGCCAGAGGTATAAGACACTTTCCTCCCACAACCTTGTGAAGAAACAGACACCAGACACACCTTGGTCTTGCACTTGTAGCCTCCAGAACTATGAGGTGACGTATTTCTGTTGAAGTCATCCAGCCCCAGGAAAACTAACATGGATACCAACGTTTACTTCCATAAACAGAGAGATATCCTCAGGCAACAATACCATAAAATGTCAGTTCTCTCTGAGTTATTTTAAGATTCAATATATCCATCTAGGGCAGTGTTTGACAAAGTGGTTCTAAATATTATATAGTAGTTTTTCTATCCATAGTTTTGCCTTCCATGGTTTCAGTAACCCGCGGCCAACTGAAAATATTAAATGGAATTTTCTAGAAAAATTATGACACATAAGTGTTAAATTGGGTAACATTCTCAGTATCACGATGAAAGTTTGCACTATGGTTCATCATACCCAGGAAGTGAATCATCCACTTGTCTGATGTACTTATATTTTATGTGCTAACCAGCCTTGAGTTGCTCTGTGGCTATCTCAGTCATCACATTGCTTAGCACTGTGGTGGAGGGCCACACACATTACCTTGCAACCTCAAACTACACAAATGAGCTGGATGATGAATAGAGAAAATCATAATTATTCTGTGGCTCCCAAGTATTTTTGTCAAATCTATGCAGTTATGTGTGTATAGGAAAATTCAAAATGCAAATTGATCCTTAAATGTTAAGTTTTCTTCAGTATGTTTATAGGGTCAGTGTTCTGTCACAATGTACTGTGATGATGAGTACAATACCTGCCATTAGAATGCAATTGTCTCGGAACATCCATGAAATGGAAGTTATGCAGCAATCAAATCAAAGAAATTACTGCTGTTAGCATCAAGATAAATGACGTCCACTAGAGTGAGCAAGAGTAGCAGCATGTCCAAAGGAACAAGTATGGCCTCATATGACAACACTTAAGAAGAGACAAAGCTGTAGCATAGAGGGGGTGGAAAGATGACATATGCATAGAGTTTGATAAAAACCAGTAAAGGATTTGATGGTATGCTCTGTGTTTGGGAAGGGACACAGGAGAGGTCTGTTAGTTACACAAAGTGTCTGTCCTTTAAACCAAGTGCTGCTTACACAAATCTGTGCTTTAGAATTGAACTGTGCCTATGTTTGGTATCATATATTACAAATTACTGATACATATTTATTATATACTTTAATTAAAAGCAAAGGCTTAGAATTAGATGGAATGGCCAGTACAAGAGAACAAAAGCAGCATCTAGAAGGCCCTGAGGTGCTATTTCCTGACATACATCCATGTGTATGTATATATATATATATATGTGTGTGTGTGTGTGTGTGTGTGTGTGTGTGTGTGTGTGGTATACATTTTGTACAAGGCTGCTTGTATATAGCAAACTCATGTTGTACAGTAAACATCTTATGATGGCCATATGAAATTGTTTGCTTTGATGTTTTCTTCAAACCATGGGGGCTACTATATGTGTGGCAACCAATGTCAGCTTTAGCTCAGTCAAATGACTTGAAAGCATTTGCAATGCCATTTCTTCGGTTTGGTGACTCTGTCATTGCTCTTACCATTCCTCTTGCCCTCAGCAAATTGAAACATGGCCCCAAGTTTGACGTTTTCAGACAAGGCTGAAAGACCCAGAAGGAAAGAAACATTAGAAAAAGAAAGATCAGGATAAAGTCATAGTAGTGGGAACCCAGATGCCACCACACATCTAAAAATGGAGCAACCTTTCCTCGTAGTGGTGAGGATGGAACCCAGGGTCTCATGCATGCCAGGCACACAGCTGACCACACCTCCAAGACATGCAGCAACTTTTGGTCAGGATCCTTTATGTAGTCTAATAGTGGGCAAAGGCAGATGTAGGAAAGCCTGTGTTGCTCTTTAGCGTATGTGCTGAATACAGGGACCTCAGCCGGC
The DNA here is from genome assembly GCA_902168325.1 of Peromyscus nudipes. Classification (NCBI taxonomy): domain Eukaryota; kingdom Metazoa; phylum Chordata; class Mammalia; order Rodentia; family Cricetidae; genus Peromyscus; species Peromyscus nudipes. The sequence goes on from CABHPH010127148.1 coordinate 4,994, forward strand.
AGCTGTTAGGGACTCCTCTGCTCGTCCTTGCTCAGTATACATTCCTAAATCATGAGCTACCTTCCCCTGGTGATGTCGCTGCTTTTCTCCCACAAAGGCTGATTTCCTAGAGTCGCCCTATGAGGGTACAGTAGAAATCTTTGCCCTCCTTTTTGAAGAAGAGAGCTGCACCTCTGAGCAGTAATCTCACCTCCTTACCCTCCCTTCTCAGTGGGCAGGGCCAACTGCCCAGAGAACTGAGCATGGCAGGGTTGTGAGGTGAGCCTTTCTGCATACATCATGCTTGTGTGTCTAAGTAACTGTTCTTCAGAGATTTCAGACATCTTTCACCACATGCTTGAGGTGAGAACGGTCACCCATTTCTCTGTGAGGAAGCAAGAGCATACCCAGGCCTTTGAACTCCAAAATGATCTGGGGGTTGGTTTGCCCTCTGATTTCAGTTAGGGCTCTCCAGAAACCTTCACCTTCTAAGACCAGGGCACAGTCTTCAAGAAACTGGAAAGGGAATAAAGCCATCTGCACGTCAATCAACTGCCCTCCAGGTTCCTTCAATAAACCCTCAGAAAATGCTTTTGGCTTCATGTATTTTATTGTACATTCCAAAAGAATGTGTGTTTGAGACTGAGTGAGTGTGACATGGGAGATCTGGGGTGTGTATTGTGGATGGAGGAGCAGAAAAATGTACTTGTCCCCACTGTTCTGTGATCCTATGGCCTAAGGCTATATATCTTTATTTCTGGTTTGCTTTCTTATCAATGCTGAGAAAAATGCTCAGGGAATTTACAGAGTGGGATTCTCTGAGTGGCATGATTTAATATAGAAACGAGCAGGGAGTGAAGACATAGGAGTGGAAGGAAACAGTAATTGAATTTTCCACGAACCCATATCCTTCGTGCAATAGAGCAGTTGTCTCAACAAGCTCGGGATAAATTTCATTGATTTAAGAAAGAAATTACCATGGCCATGAGGCTAATTTAACAATAGCAAAGGAATAGGTTTTGTGTTATAGCTGTGCAGAGAAGAGATTTTAAAATGATCTCTGGAGTGTGCAGAGAAGGTGGTTGTACTTCCTTGAGCAAACACACTATGGGTTGCAGCCTCTTCATTTACACCATGTCTTAGTTATGGTTTCTATTGCTGTGAAGAGACACCATGACCACAGCAACTCTTATAAAGGAAAATATTTAATGGAGGTGGCAGCTTACAATTCAGAGGTTCAGTCCACTATCATCATGGTGTGGAGCATGGCAGTGTTCAGGTAGACATGGTGCTGGCTACATCTTGATCAGAAGTCAATAAGAAGTGGACTGTGGGTCACACTGAGCAAAGCTTGAGCATATATGAGACCTCAGAGCCCACCCCCACAGTGACACACTTCCTCCAACAAAGCCACATCTACTCCAACAAAGCCACACCTCCTAATAATGCCTAATAGTGTCTCTCACTATGAGCATATGGGGGTCAATTACATTTAAACTACCACACACCACTAACCTCAATATCATATTTTCTATTCTGCTGACCTTGGCTTTCATGTTTCACTGTGAAGATACTTCCTCCTATTTAGCTACCTCCTTCTCCCCACCTCTGCAATTTCTAAATCTGGGAGAAAAAAGGCAAGGTTTCTAATAAGACTGCTTTTGTGAATTTAAATTCTCACTAGCCCTATTCACCTGTGGAATCCAGTTGAGAGTCAATACCAGATGGAGAAGAGCCTTATGAACCCCAAGTGGCTCTTTGCCTTGGCCCTCACGGTAGAATATACAATGTGTTTGGAGCAGCAGAGCTGGCTCAGCCTGAGACTGCAGGGCTTGCTAAGGCCTTGAAGAGCCTGGCAATAGACAAGGAAGGCATGAAACTTAAAGGATAAGCTGCCAGACCCTGACATTAATGCCATCACCATCCCCTGCTGTAATCCAAGCACTCAAAAATGTGGTGTGTACAAACACTGGACTACGATTCAGCTATTTAAAGGATGGCTTCTTGTCACATGCAAGAGCATGGATACAACCGGAAAACATGTCCCACGAAATAAGCTACACATAAAGACAGATATTGCATGGCTTCACTCATTTGTGGAAGCCAATAAAAGTTGATCCTATAGGACTAGAGAAAAGACCAGAAGCAACTAGAGATTAGGAAGGCCAGGGCAAGATAGAAAGTGAGAGAGTGAACAGTGGCTACCAAACACAATTATGTTTGGTTTTGATTTTTTGGTTTTGGTTTTGGTTTTTCGAGACAGGGTTTCTCTGTGAAGCAGTCCTGGTTAAGCCACCACCATCTGGCACACAATTATGAGGAAGTAGCTGTAGCAGCCCACAGAATGACTGAATAGCTAAAATCTATGGTAGTTAATTATACAAATCAAAACAAAATTGAGTTGAAAGGTGCTCAACACATAGAAGTCACAGTATGTGGGAAGAGCAGAATGCTAGTTTTCCTGATTTGATAATTACACCTTGTACACGTGCATTGGATTATAATATTATACCCAATAATTACAAATGTGCTTGGTTACATATCAATTATAAAATTAAAAAGATTCAGATGATGAAAATGATTTTCCTCACAGTCTTCTGATTCTCAATACCTCATACTATATTCTATGCTTCTTGCAGAAAGAAATATTTAGCTGGAGAGTACAGATATGTATGATATTTTTTTCCTATAGTAAGCCAGCCACCCATAATAGGAACGTTTCTAGTGTTGTGACAAAGTGTGCCTAAAACAGAGGTCTCCTATGCGGCCTCTGCTCTAAGTTGTAGCTACCAATAGCCATGGCTGTACTGTAGACTTCTGCTCATCCCTATGCGTGCTGGAATCATAACTTGAAGTGACCTTTTACTCTTTCGTCACTAGCATAAGATCCCCTTCCTGCAGAGAGTGCTTGCATGCTGCACATCATCGGTGTTGAAAGACATGGGAGGGCTTATTTCATTCCCCTTGAGTCAGATGTATACTGATCTGTGGTGAGAAAACAGGTCACTCTGACCTAGAAGACTGAAGCCTTAAGAAACAATCAGCAGCCGGGCTTGCCCTTCTCTGATTGGGCCTGAGAATAAGTATGGAAGGCATTTTTTCTTCATTTCTTTTGTATTTATTTCTTTAAATTATCATATGAAGTATTAGGTTTCCTCATGGAATTGTAAAACAAAGTGTTAGCTCCCGACCCCCTCGCTCCTCCACACACCGTTTCTCCAGTCTTCTTTCCAGTCTCACACCACTTGTATGCCCTCGCTCTCTCCATCTCCTCAGAACCTCTTGCTTCCATCTCTTGGTTTGCTCTCTGGCTTGTTTCGCCCTCACCCACTCACATCCATCTAAATATACACATATATACAGCTTTTTTTCTTTTTTAATTGGATCACCTCAGTAATTCTCACTTTCCTGAGCATATGCCGGCCGGCCGGCCTCTCTTCTTCTTAGGACACTGATTGCACTGGATTATCTTACCTCCTTCCTCAACTAATCTCCAGATCACATTATCGGTTCCAGCTTCAGCACACGAATGTGACATGATGTAGTCCACAGTGAACTACAGCTATAGAGTACACTGTCCTCCTCACACACTCAGCCCTTCACTATTTGTCACTATACCTTATTTAACTACTCACTTCGTACACCAAGAGAGCAATCTGATGGGTCATCTTCATTTGCATCTCATGTTTGCTGGAACATTGGCAGTTGCCACGGCACTGATACTCTTCAAAGTACCAGTGCCAGCGTCACCTGTAGGAATGACAGAAAACATTATCATTCTGGTGTGTAATCTCCCAAACTCTTATCCCTCTGGCTTTAAGGATAAGGATCCCCTAAGAATTTGTAACATAGGATCACTGTCTGGCATCTGCATTAATATCACATATTGTTACTACACAGTAGTTTTCTTTGTTTTTCTTTTTTATTATTAAGAAATTTTCTATTGATTTTTACATACCAACTACAGATCCCCCTCTCTTCCCACCCCCAGCCTCCCCTCCAAGCCATCCCCCCATTCCCACCTTCTCCAAGGCAAGGTCTCCCATGGAGTCTCAGCAGAGCCTGGTACATTCAGCTGAGGCAGATCCAAGCCCCTCCCCCTGCACCAAGGCTGTGTAAGGTGTCCTATTATAGGCACTGGGCTCCAAAAAGCCTGCTGATGCAACAGGGATGGTTCCTGATCCCACTGCCAGGGGTCCCTTTAACAGTTCAAGCTAAACAACTGTCTCCCCTATGCAGAGGGCTTAGTTCAGTCCCATGGGGGCTCCACAGCTATTGGTCCACAGTTAATGAGCTCCCACTAGTTTGATTTGGTTGTCTCTGTACATTTCCCCATCATGATCTTGATGCTCCTTACTTATAGAATCCCTCCTCTCTCTCATCTACTGGACTCCTGGAGCTCGGCCTGGTGTTAGGCTGTGGATCTCTGCGTCTGTTTTCATCAGGAACTGGAGAAAGGCCCTATGATGACAGTTAGCGTATTCACCAATCTGATTACTGAAGTAGGCTAGTTTCAGGTACCCTCTCCACTATTGCTAGTAGTCTAAGCTGGGGTCGTCCTTGTGGATTCCTGGGGACTTCTCTAACACCCTGTTTCTCCCTATTCCCATGATGTCTTCATATAGCATGGTATCTCTTTCCTTGCTCTCCAACTTTCTCTCTTACTAAGAAGTTTCAATGTAAGCCTTCTTGGCTCCCCAACAACAACATGCTTCTTGGGATCTTCTGCGTGTCTTCCTGAGTACCACAATTACAATTTGGGGCAAGATCTGATATTTATTTGGGCCCTTTTAAGTTGCTGGATCTTTCATGGTCCAAGAAAAGTCCTTAAGAATTAATTTTACTCAAAGAGAGGCCTGGCTTTTGGCTTTTGGCTCCTGGAAGGCAGTCTATTATCCCTTGAACTTTCTGTTTTATAACAGTGTCTTTGTTTATCTGGAAGCCTTGGGATAAACTAGTCTATGCTAGTAATGATTTGTGGTAGAAGCTTTGGATCACATGGCATTACATAGAACTCCAGTAGGTTATAGACTAAGGTTGGACACATGGGTGGTAGACAATGGGTGAGGTAACCCAATACATTTTCTGGAATTCTAGGCTTGGGTAAACTTCACTGGCTAGCAAAATTTCCCATATATTATCACACATTGTTATTAGAAGTGACTGGCATTGTCTGTGACTTCTAAGGCAAGGACAGGTAGAAGCTCTGTGCTTTCATTGGCTGTTTCATATATTTCCTTTCACTATAATAATCTATAACCATTCATATATTGGCTTTCAGTGAGTTCCCTGAGCTCCTTTTGCAGATCATCAGACCTGAGGTTGCTCTTGGGGGTTCTTTGGCTTGTTGGTGTCAATATGGAAAGGTAGTCTTGGAAACTGGTGAATTTTCCAACGCTTCCCTTCCTGCGTTGACTACTTCTGTTTGTCTTTGCTCTTAGACACAGATTCCCACATCATAAAGAAAACTGGGGAGGAAGTGATTGTATCTATGTATCTTGAGGCTCTGAAAGATGACAGCAGGGTAAGTGCCTTCGGGGTTGGACAGTCTCCTCAATCTTCCCTCAAGCTCCATACATGGACTTTTGGCAGAACCTGGGATTTCTGCTGCCTTGAGAGTTTCCTCTCTGGATGAGTTCAAGACTCACAGAGAGCCCTCAGGGAAGGAAGTGAAGGGGACATCAGTAAGAAAGCCTTACTTGGAGCTTCCATGGTTGACAGCAAAAATCAGATCCCATGAGACTGCCTCTGTTCTAGAATAGACTGTACATTCATACCACCTCAGGATTTCCCCCTCCCGTAACCCCTGGCAGGGAATGGGTCCCTTTCCTCCCTGCTGATTAAACTCCTTGATTTCCTAAAACAAGGCCTCACCATCCCGAGAGCTCTGTGGGGAGATGAGAGAACATTTCTATCATGCCACCCCTGTGTGGGCCCTTTCCAGAACTGATGGTAGGAATGGGACTATGTGACATCCTCACTGGTCAAGAGTGGAGGATTCTCTGAGTACTCACTTGGGGCCCTGGCATGAAAAGATTCTCCTATCTTTCTGCTCATCTAAGGCCTACCCGCTTAGAGCATGTCCATCCTCTCTAGGAAGTCCCCAAGGAATAACTGCCAGAGCTTTATCCTAACCGAGGCTTCCAAGGCATGACAACGGGGGCCTGTCAGACTCTACAGGCCCCACTGTAAGTGGTATTGTCGTCTCCATCCTCATGCAGGGGTTTACCCCTGGGCTGCTATCACAGTGAGTAGCCCTTATTGATTGGAAACCTCTTTAACTAATTACCAATACCTTTATCTTGGAGTGCCCTGAGTAAAGGTCCCCCCACTTCCATCATGGGAAGAAAACAGCATTAACTTGTGTCTGTTTCGAGGGAACTGGGTAGAGGTAAAGGTGCTAGGGCTTGGCTGCAAGCTTGATCTACTAAGAGAGACAGAGAAAAGAACAAATGCCTCAGGCAGCCGCAGGTAACCTCAAGTTTCAGAGTCCCAGAATTCTTACAGAATTCTTTTTTTTTCTTTTTTTACTTTTTTGATACTTTGTAGATTTCATATCATGCATTTTGATCCCACTTATCTCCCCGTCCCCTCATATCCACCCTCTGCTCTTGCAACCTCTCCTTCCAAAGCAAAACCAAATTTAAAAGAAAAATTAAAAATCAAACAAAATAAAGAAACAAAACAAAAAAAGAGAAGAATCTTGTCATGGAAGCTGTAGTGTGGCCTGTTGAGTCACACAGTTTACCCTTTAGTCCAATCATCTTTACTTGTGAGTGTTTATTGCTATGTGTCATTGGTCTGACTGGAAGTCTCTGGCTCCTGCTATACCACTGATAATGGGCTCTCACTGGGGCTCCTCTTGGACATCCTGTTGTTGTGCTGTGTCATGGAGATCTTGCTGCTTTGGATCTGTAGGTTCATCCTTCTCATGCTCCAACAGTTCACAGATGGGGTGGATGTTGGGGTGGGCCAACTCATAGCCAGGGCCTGGGTGGTAGCTGGGGTGGTCAGCCTGCCAGCTTTCCTTTATCATTACTACCTAAGCAAGCTCTCCAGCACTGCCTTGGCTAGCTCACCCAAGGCAGCCTGTAGCAAGGAGTAGGGCCAGTTCTCTTGTTCTCAGGTCCTCAGATCCGGGTCACCCACACTCACACCATGAGAGCCAGCTCTATTGTTTTGCCCAGGGGTACAGGGCCCTCTCTCCCAATTGCTGTAGGGGGTTTCTGAGGCAGGGTGGACAGGGTCAGCTCTCCTGCTTTCATGCCCTCAGGGCTGGCTCACCTATGCACATGACAACACGGTCAGCTCTAGTATGCTCCCCAGGTGGGGTGCAGGACCTGCTCTCCTGTGTGCTGGAGCTGGTGAGGGGCAGCACAGTAACCCTGAGGCCAGCTCTCTCACCTGCCACAGGTGGTAATAGGTGGCTGGGGCATCTTTCTCCACCCCATACCACCACATGGCAGACAAAGGGGTGGGGGGTCAGGTCTCCTGCTCTCACGCTCTCAGGGTTGACCCACCTGCATCCCCGACCACAGGGTCAGCTCTAGTGTGCTGTCCAGGTGAGATGCACACCTGTGGAGAAGAGTGGGGCCATCTTTCCTGAGTATGAGGCTCAGCTCTCCCATGAGAGGCAGGACCAACTCTACTGCAGTATCTATTGAGGGCCAGGGCCAGCTATCCCAGGGTCAGTGAAGGGCAGGGCTGGCTCAGCACAGCATGGTTCCAATGACCCCTTGTGCTAACACAGCCACAGACATCATCACAGACCCCAGCTGCAGAAGGACCATGAACCCAGACATGGCCCTCAGCAGCAGCTCTGGGCCAGACATCACCAGTGGCAGCACAGGCCACCTAGATCAGTATGGCCTTGAGGGCAGCAAGGTCCTCAGACACCAACATAGTCTCAGGTGGCTGTCCAGATCTTGAGAAACTGCAGAGCCCTTGGTGGTACCAAGGGCCATGAACATCAACTCAGACCCTGGCTGCTTCAGGGCCACAAACCCAGACATGGCCCTTGGCAGCAGCCCTGGCCTGGAGGACACCATGGCCATAGGTGAAATTTCAGGCCACTCAGATCAGGATGCCCCTAGTGGTGGCATGGCCCTTGGACACCCTCATAGCCACAGATTGCAGCCGAGACCCTGGGCATTTGGTGGCAACATGGGCCACAGCTATCAATATAGACCCTGTCTGTGGTAGGACCATGGACCCAGACATGGTCTTAGGCATTAGCCTGGGCCCAGATGTCACCATGGCCCCAGGTGGCAGCACAGGCCACTCAGATCAGCATGGCCCCTGAGGCAGCATGGTTCTCTGACACCAACCTGGCCCCAGGTGGCATCCCAGAGCCCTGGCATTGGCATAGCCTTCGATGGTCTCAGGAACCACAGACATCAACACAGATCCTGACTGCAGCAGGGCCATGGACCCAGACATGGCCCTCAGCAGTAGTCCTAGTCCAGATGATACCATGGTCCCAGGTGACAGCACTGGTCACTCAAATCAGCTTGGCCCTGGTAGCAGCACAACCCTTGGATGCCAACATGTTCACAGGTTGCAGCCTAGACCCTAGGCATCTGTGTGACCTTTGGTGGCAACATGGGCCAGGGACATCAACACAGACCCCAGCTGTGGTAAGACCATGGACCCAGACATGGTCCTCTGCAGCAGCCCAAACCAGAAAGTCACCATGGCCCCAGGTAGTAGCATAGGCCACTCAAATTGGCATGGCCCCAAGGCAACATGGCCCTCAGATACCAACATGGGCCCTGGTGGTGGTCAAGACTACAGGTCTCTGCATGGCCCTCAGTGGCAACAGGAGCCATAGGCATCAACATATGCCCCCTCATATGCTTTAGGGCCTTGGACCAAGACCTGACCCAGGCCTGTGCATCACCTTGGACTTGAGTGGCTAGCAGGGCATTCACATCAGCCTATTCCTCACCACCCTCACCTCTTCAGATCCACCTCTCTCCCCAGCCCATGAACTCTTCTACCTCTCTCTCTTCCATATCTCCACCTTGTACTAGCTCACCATAATGGTGCCCGGCCACCTGGCACCAGGGATATTGGTTGGGTCCCTGATGGCACTAGCTTGAGTCCTGCCTGCCCCAGCTGCAAGGGATTGAGCAGAGCTGTTGCTTTTCTTCTCTTGCATGCCTGGGCCTAGAAACCTCAGGCAGTGCTTGGTATGATGGTACCTGATCACCCAGCACCAGAGGCATTGGGCGGGCTCCTGGTTGATTGTGTGCCCCCAAACCAAGAAGTCTTAGTGGGGTATTGTTGGTGTTTTACTCTTTTGGGGGGCCTGCAACCCAGCTCCCAAATAAATCACACACAGAGGCTTTTTCTTAATTATGTTTGCTTGGCCTTAGCTTGGCTTAGTTTCTAGCCAGCTTTCCTTAACTTATCCCGTCTACCTTTTGCCTCTGGGCTTTTCCCATTCTCTTACTTCTGTAAATCTTTCTCTTTCTCTATGGTTTGCTGGGTGGCTGGCCCCTGGAGTTCTCCTCCTCCTCTGGCTGTTCCTCCTTGACACCTCTTTCCAGATTTCTCCCTCTATACATTCTCTTTGCCTGGCAGCCCCGCCTATCCTTTCTCCTGCCTTGCTATTGGCCAGTTCTTTATTAGACCATCAGGTGTTTTAGACAGGCACAGTAACACAGCTTCACAGAGTTAAACAAATGCAACATAAACAAAAGTAACACATCTTAAAATATTCTACTACAGGAGGGAGCCATCTGTGTTCTCCACTGGCTCAGGCCTGGAAAGGGACAAGCCACTCTTAGTTGATTGTATACACCCCAGACCAAAAAGTCTGGGTGGAAGCTATCTGTGTCCTCCACTGGCTCAGGCCTCAAAAGGGCCAACCCACTCCTGGTTGACTGTGTGCCCCCTAGACCAAGAAGTCTGCTTAGAGGGGTGGATCTGTGTCCTCCACTGGCTCAGGCCTGAAAAGGGCCAACTCACTCTTGGTTGATTGTGATTCTTTTTTTCTGTAAACATAATTTCTTTATTGATTCTTTGGGAACCTCGCATCATGTACCCCAATTTCACTCATTTCCCAGTCCCTCCATATCCACCTTTTACCCTTGCGGCATCCCCTCCAAAAGAAAATTTTTTAAAAATTAAATTAAATTAAATTAAAAAATTAAAATCAAACCAAACCAAACTAACAAAACCCACTTTGCTCCTCAGTCTTTCCTGCCTCTCCAACACCTCTTCATTTGTCCTGGTGGCCTTAGGAGCCACAGTGTGTCACACGGTGTACCCTTTTGTCCAGTCAGCTTTACTAGGAAACGTTCATTGCAATGAGTTATTGGTCTGGTTCAAGGCCTTTGGTTTCTGGAACACCATCATCATCACTGGATCCTCACTGAAACTCCTCTCAGATGTCCCATGGCCACCCCGAGTCATGTAGATGCTTTCAGTAGGTCATAGATAGGGTAGAATGTGGGCCTGGGTGGTAGTTGAGCTGGTCAGATTTTGCTGCTGGGACCACCCCACTCTGGCAGCCAACTCTCCTATTCCCATACCATCAGGGCCAGCTCTTCCACATCTGTGGTGAGAGGTGGGGCCATCTCTCCTGAGTTCAGAGGGCCAGCTCTCCCATGAGGGTTGGGGCCAGCTCTCTTGCTGCAGTGTTTAGCGAGGGGTAGGGCCCAGATTTCCCAAGGCTAGTGAAGGGCAGAGTCGGCTCAGCCTGGCCCTCAGATTTCATCATGCATGGTTCTTATGGCCCTATGCATGACTCAGACATGGCCCTAGGCAGCAACTCAGGCTCGGACATGACCATGGCCCCTGTGGCAGTTCAGGTCACCCAGATCAGTATGGCCCCAGCAGCAGCATGGCTCTTGGACACTAACATGGTCTCAAGCAGCTGACCAGACCCCAGGTATCCACATAGACTTCAGTGGCAACTGAAACCATGGGCATCAAGACCCTGGCTGCTGTAGGAACATGGACCTAGACACGGACCTGGACATGGCCCTTGGCAGCAGCTCAGGCCTGGATGACACTATGGCCCCAGGTGGCAGCACAGGTCACTCATATCAGAATGGCTCCAGCAGTGGCACAGCCCTAGGACACCGATAAGGCAACAGGTTACAGCCCCAGACCCCGAGGAATCCATGTGGCCTTTTGTAGCAAAATGGGCCACTGACTTCCAACACAGACTCCAACTACAGTAGGACTACAGACCCAGACATGGTCCTCAGCAGCAGCCAGGCCTGGATATTATCATGGCCCCAGGGGGTAGCACAGGCCACTTAGATCAACATGGCTCTGGTGGCAGCATGGCCCTCAGACACCAACATGGACTCAGGTGGCCGAACTGACCCCGGGCATTACACAGACTTTGGTGGCAACTGAAACAATGGACATCAACACAGACTCTGGCTGCTGCAGGGCCATAGACCCAGACATGTCTCTTGGCAGCAGCACAGGACTAGAGGTCACCATGGCCCTGGGTGGCAGTGCAGGCCACATGGCACAGCTGTATCATGACTCTTGGATACCAACATTGCCTCAGGAAGTAACCCAGACCCTGGGCATCCTCATCACCTTTGGTGGTAACAGGAGCCAAGGCTGCAGTAGGGCCATGGAACCAAACATGGCACTCAGCTACAGCTCTGTCCCAGATGTCACCATGGTACTAGGTGGCATCACAGGCCACTGATATCAATATGGCCTCTGTGGAGGCATGGCCCTCCAACACCTGTATGGCCACAGGGCATCCTTGTAGCCTTTGGTGGCAACATGGGCCATGGATGTCACCAGAGTCCAGCTGCGGTAGGACCATGGACCCAGACATGGCTCTTGGCAATAGCCCAGGCCTGAATGTCACCACAGCCCCTGATAGCAAGCAGGCTACCCATATCATCCTGCTTCTCACTACCTTTGCTTCATCCATTCTACCTCTTTCCACAGCACAGGGGCCATTCTGCTTCTCTCCCATTTCTTTACCACACATCTGCTCATTATAATGGCACCCTCCCACGTGGCACCACATGGCACTGGGCATGCCTGGGAATGTCTTCAGCCAGCCCTGGTCTTGAAGGCCCAGGCTGGCCTGTGGGTGGCTTCTACCCACCTGAGCTGAGTGGCATCAGGCAGATCTGTGGATTTCTTCCCACCATCCTAGGCCTTGAGGGCCCAGCTAGAAGGTAATTCTTAACACTTAGGGTCCAACATGTTGAAATCAAACAAGTCCTTTAATGTGAAGGGCAACAGGTATGAATGAGCTTCTGATATATATGAAGGACAAGTAAGAGTGTAAGGCTTGCTTGTAAGGTAGGAAAGGAGGAGGTTTTCAGAAAGAACATCCAGAGACCTCAGAGATCCTGTCCCTCTTAGTGAATGGACTTGACGCGTCTGTGGAAGGTATAAGAGGCACACAAGATGATTTGAGTCTTGTGGGGCAGTGCTGAAGGCAGAGGGCTTTGACATAAAATCATGGGGTTGACTGAGTTATGCGGTTTGGAAAGATCAAACGTTCAACGGCTTTGTGTGAAGCTACATCTTCCCTCCATTAGAAATAACAAGCAGAGGATGTTTGTATCCCTTTCTCCTCATAAGTCTTAACTGGACCATTTGTTTGGCAAGTAAATCAACCAAAGCTATGGTGTGGTTGATTCATCATTGCCCTGTTGACAGAGCTTTGAACTCTCACTGTGACTGTTATCAGCACTTACTGCTGCCGTGGCCATCTCTGTATAGTTCCTTTTCTGACACACACGCTCGCTTCTGTTGGATATAGATCCAAGGGTTGAAATGGTGACATACAGTGTGTGTTGAGCTTCAGTAAATACAGGGAAATCATTTTCTTAAGCACTTGAACCAAATTGTGCTCCTACTGATCAGGCTTGAAAGCACTGGTTGCTCTGCTAGTATCCACTCCAGCAGTAGGCCTTCTTAAAAATTCATTTAGCCATTCTTTTTTATATATTATAATGCTATTTCTGTTTTATAATTTTAGGTGTGGAGATGTTGGCATATGTGTGTGTATACAGATGTGCATGCCTATGTGCACATGTGTGGAGTTCTAAGGAGCGGAAAAGGGTGCTAGTCATCACATCACTCTCCACCTTATTCTCTTAATACAGGCTCCCTCACTGACTTTGGATCCCACTGTTTTCGCTAGGCTAGTAGCCAGAAAGCTCCATCAATCCCCCTGCCTCCATCCTTCCCTGAACCTCCTATTGCTGGGGTTATGGGTGCACAGCCATGTCTAGATTTTTATGTGGATGCTAGGAATCTAAACTTAGATCCTAATGCTAGAATAGCAAGCACTCTTACCCACTTGACCATCTTCCTAGCCCCTGTAGTTTTATTTCATTAATGAATTAAGGATTTATATCTTTTCGTGTGATGATCCTTAATAATTAATTTTTATCTTTTGTATGCTCATTGTCAGATTTAGTATATTAGAATTTAATATTCAACTCAGAATGCCACTGAATCTAAATTTTTACTTGTACAATGGACACTGAAACTAATTCTAGATGATCACAGCCCTTTGATACTCTCAGAGACAAATTGCTTATGGTCTAATGTGCTCCCCATGTTAATATTCAGAGTTCTTGGAATCATCATGGCACAGCTGTGGTAAGCATATTGCCCAAATTTTAAAACCCAAACAAACCACACATCTACTAATTTACACAGAGTCCCCCTCTCAGTCCTGAACCTACACCCATATACTTGTTATCTCATTTTCGGTCCTTCACCAGCTACCTACCAGATTTTGTCCAGATATCATATTCCTCTATCCAGTCACTGTCTAAAGACAAGCCTCCTTCTAGGATTCCTCTTGGACTATCCACTGGCAATCCCAAGCCACTTCACCAGCACTCGGTGTTGCCATACCATCCTGATTAGAGAGGCAGTGTCTAAGCTTGGGTTGACAGTCCTTGAAGGGCAGCGTTTTGTATGTTAATGGTCAGTTGTTGTCTTCATAATTGTTATTAGTGTGATCCCTTTATCTATTTGAATAATATCTCCAAAAATTGATACGGAATTTTCACTGTACGTTATTAGCAGTTCTAGAAGCTAAGAGGAGCTATGACTGCTAGGCTGTGGCCCTAGGTTCAGTTTTTGTTTTGAGACTGGGTCTTATAGCCCGAGCTGGACTCCTTGAACTCATGGAAATCCTCCTGCTTCCTAGGGGCTGAGATTATAAGAACGAGCCATACTGTGCAAAGCCTAGGTTCTTTCCCACTCAACCACTCTTCCTACTTCTCAGGACAGTGAACCTGGACAGTCACCAAGGAATCTAGGACTCTGCCATAAGTGCCTGAAAGTCCTATTTTGGTAGAAAATCCACTCAAAAGTAGAGTATGAGGTAAATGGCTTGCTACCTTTTTGAGAGACCCGGAAAGTCAGAATTATTAGTAAAGGAAATGAATCTATTGACAGTTTTGCCAGAACTAAGGAGAAAAGAGTTCTTACTTTTCCCCCTTCTCTCCCACAGCAGTATAGTTAGTTATCTTACAGAAAAGATAAAAACAAAAGCTAGGAAGTGTACACAAGTGTACATAAGCTGTGCTTATCAGAACTGTAAGAACTCACTTCCCGGGAGGAAGGTCACCTCCAGGAACCAGGGCTCCAAGCTGTTCTCATCCCCAACATGGGAGGACCTAGAGAAAGTTTTCTTTCTTCTTTTGGCTCATTACTTTGTGGTTCCAGTTACACTGTTTCAGTGGGGGAGCTCCCTCAGATAGAGACGCTTGTCACATTCCTCCATAGAGTTCTGGCTGCCAGTACCTGTTCTGTTTGTGGCTTTCAAGTATCCTTGTCCCTCTTTTGGAATCCCTGACATATCTCACAATCATTCTCTTTTCTTTTTCAGGTGCTGGATATGGAACCCAGGCACTCAAAATGCTATGTACACATGCTTTCCCACGGAGCCGGACTGCAGACACTCCAATTAGTTTTCTTCTCTCACTAATTTGCTTACACCTAGCCCTTGCTTTCTGCATGTATTTTGTATGGAAACTTCCAGGCATTATAGTGCTCCATAGTCTGTGTCCACATGTGTGCTTTCCTCTTTTTCAAAAGTCTTCTCTGTTGGTTCGCAGAAAGGTGTAATTCTTTCTACAGGTACACTACCTATACAGGGTGTGGGACTTAAAACTTCTTACATTCATATTTTGCCATCCTTCAAGTCAAATCTCCAGTAGTTTTCACTCTAGTCTACTTTTGAGTGAACCCTGACCAAGACACATCACAGGAACCTAGAAAATTTCTCACGAATAAGAATGAAACCTGGTGCTGGGCGGTGGTGGCGCACACCTTTAATCAGGAGGCAGAGCCAGGCAGATCTCTGTGAGTTCGAGGCCAGCCTGATCTACACAGTAAGCTCCAGGACAGTCAGGGCTACACAGAGAAACCCTGTCTCAAAAAAACCAAAAAAAACCCAAAACACCCCCCCCCCAAAAAAGAAGCCTGGTGACAAGGCCTTTTAAAAATAATGAATTTATTTGTTTTACATCCCAGCCACTGTTTCCCTTCCCTCCTCTCCTCCCAGCCACCTCCTCTGTACCCCCTCTATTCCTCCTCTGTTTCTACTCAGAGAATGGCAGCCCTCCCATGAATATCAAGAAAGCATGGCATATCAAGTTGCAGTAAGACTAGGCGCCTCCCATGTATTAAGGCTGGGCAAGGTGACCCAGTATGAGGAGTAAGGTCCCCAAAGCCAGTAAAAGAGTCAGAGACAGCCCCTGCTCCCACTGTTGGGAGTTCCACAAGAGGACTAAGCTACACAACTGTAACATATATGCAGAGTGCCTAGGTCGGTCAGGCCCATGCAGGCTCCCAGGTTGTCAGTTCAGTCTCTGTGAGCCCAGGTTAGTTGATTCTGTGAGTTTTCTTGTTGTGTCCTTGACCCTTCTGGCTCCTACAATCCTTTCTCCCCTCTTCTGCAGGATTCCCTGAACTCTGCCTAATGGTTCCATCCCGTTACTGAATGAAGTCTCACTGATAGCAACTGGACTAGGCACCAATCTGGTCACAGGAGATGGGCAGTTCAGGCTGTATCCGCTATTGCTAGGAGTCTTAGCTGGGATCTTCCTTGTAGATTCATGGGAGATTCCCTTGCACCAGGTTTCTACCTGACCCTGAAGTGCCCCCTCCTTCCCAGTAGTCTCTTTTCAGTACTCTCCCCCTCCATCTGCCCCCACCTGATCGCTCCTGTTCCCTTCCCCACCTGCCCTCAGTCCACTCATGAAATCTCTTCTTTCTCCCCTTCCCAGGGAGATCCGGGTGTCCCCCATGAACTCTTCTTGCTACCTAGTCTCTCTGGGTCTGTGGATTGTAGCATAGTTATCCTCTATTTTTCAGCCAATATCCACTTTGGAAGAAGTCTTCAGCTTTACCAGAAGCCAAGCAGGATCTCGGAACCTCAGGTAAGACACCACTCACTGCCAGCTAACATTCCTTAAAATCCACCCAATAACCCCAGACTGCACACCCCTCTCCTGGGCTTCATATCCCATATCCCCGGCAGTCTTACTAGAGGCCAGGCTGGTCCTAGGAACCCCAGGTAAGACACTGCCCACTTCCCACAAAACCCCTTTAAGCCTGCCTAACAACCCCAGACTACACCTCCCCGTGGGGGGGTGCAGGGGGAGGGCGATATCCTAGTCTACAACTTTGTAAGAAGACTTCTGCTTTACCAGAGGCCAGGCCAGATCTAGGGACCCCAGATTTACAACTTCAGAAGCAGATTTCAGCTTTACAGGAACACACAGGCTAGATCTAGGGACCCCAGACTGCACCCCCTCCCCCGGGCTCCATAGCCTGGTCTACAACTTCAGAAGATGACAAGGTCTCTTAAAGACACCTCAATCAACATGTAATCTGAAGTGGAACTGATTAATGTTTATGCTTAAATGGCCAGAAAAAAATTACATGTGACCCCTGTTCAAAATACTTCCTCTATTCCCACTGTGGTTATGCTGTAAACAACAGTAGCAAATGCTGGTTCCTCCAGTTACTCTCCAGTCGTTTATGCTGCACCCCAGGCACTGTGCAAGCCTCCTTCCCCCAGCCTAATCTTACAAAGAAAATCCAGGCCTTTCCCTCTGTGGCAGAAACATACATAGAGTTCTCTCCTAGTGGCATAAGGGTCGGAAGTTATTAGCAGCCGAAGTCACAAGGTGGCAGCAAAAAGCCTTGAGACAGAGGGGAGAGCCAAAAAGTGGGCTTACAAACCTGTGTCTTACAAACTACAAGATACCTGCTTTTGGGCACTCCTCTTAATACGCAGAGGCAAGGCCATGGTTGCATGCAGACATCAGGTTCCATGTCCAGGAACAGTAAGACACCCATGTTGTAAGTCCCCCAGAGCATGAGGAACCTGGAGTCAGAAAATGTGACGAGATTGAAGGTAGTGATGACTGCCTCTCACTGGAGCTGGGATTAGAGGGTTAGTGCATGAATAAGACTATTCTTGGCTCTAACTTGGTGGAGACTTTACATGTGTTTCTGGGCTGCGGGGTCCTGGAACATTCAAGATGCTAAGATGAGGACTTCGATTTGGGAGGTGCCAAAAGCTTTGCAGGAGACCCATGTTGAAGCAAGGGCTGCTGGACAGTAACCCATGGGAAAGGATCTAATTCCAGTGCGCACTTCCAGAGGCACTTCTCTTAGCAAGGACTTTCCTGTTCATGAGCAGTTGCCAAATGATAGCCACACACATCAGGCGCCCACAGTCTGTACTTCCCTTCCAGGACCCCAGATGCCGAGGATGAGGTGGGGATTATTTTGTCTTTATTTTTGTTTGGTTTTACTATAGACAATGGGAACTACAGCTTAAGTCAGAGAGGCTCAAAATATTTGCACTGCAATTTCACTGATGGACATGTAAACATTTTTAAATTAATTTAAAAAACATGTGTATACAAAAAACAAGGCCCTATTAATCAACACAAGCAAATCATTTATGAACTCACAGAGATTGAAGCAGTGTACACAGGGCCTGTACAGGTCTACACCAGGTCCTCTGTGTATATATTGTGGTTTCTAGTTTAGTGTTTTCATGGAACTCCTGAGTGTGTAAATGAGTGGGTCTCTGTTTCTTGTGCCTTCTCTTGGGCTTTTCCTTTTGTTTGCCTTGTCTGACTCCAATGCATTAGTTTTTGTTTTATCTTATTATATTATATTATTGTATTATTATCTCTGAGAATCCTGTTTGTTTTGTAATGAGAGACAGAAAGGGAGTGGATCTGGATAGGAGGGGAGATAGGGAGGGACTGGGAAGAGTAGATGGAGGGGAAATCATAATCAGGATATATTGTGTGAGAAAAATAAAATCTATTTTCCATAAAAGGAAATAAATAAAGTGTGTGTGTGTGTGTGTGTGTGTGTGTGTGTGTGTGTGTGTGTGTGAGTATGAGTGCAGTTGCTCACAGAGGGCAGAAGAGGGCGGTGGATACCCTGGGGTTGGAGTTAGATAAGGTTGGGAACTGCCCAAGTTGGTCCTTGGAACTAAATTTGAGTCTTCTGCAAGAGCAGTATGTGCTCTTCACTGCTAAGTCATCTGTCTTGCCCCTCACTGACAAACATTTTCAAAAGCAGGAAAAGGAAATGGAGAGAAGGTCCATGGTAGCAGCGTTAGCAGATGCTGGGAAAACCCTCTTTTCTAGGTACTACTCACTTGACTATAATAGCCCTAGAATGTCATTTTTAAAAGACCGTTTTTGTGTTGTCAGCCCACGATGCTCTGTGATCTGCAGACCTGGAAAAATGATGGCGAGTGTCATGAGACTATATGCTCAAACGTGGCCAGCAGAATAGTACTAGATTATGGAGGGGAGTGTTGAAACACAATGGCAATGTATTCAGCAACTAAAACCTGGTCAAAGCCAGTCTGCATGCAGGAGACCTTAGCTTAGATATGGGTTGTAAGAATGCAACAAACTTCAGGAAGGAGTGCATAGAGGCAGGGCCAGTATTCACAATCTGACTCGTTAAGAAGAGCCTGGAGATGTAAACAACATTTGAGACTCAAATTGTGAAGAACTGTCTGTTGCCCTGACCAGCATCTATCTCCCAGAGGAAGACCTAGAGGCAAGAGCAATATTTGCGGTATTCTCCTTAAGACTATCTGGAGGATGACTCTCCCTGAGAGATACGATCAGCATCTTGTACTGGACCCTGCAGAGGAAGACCCAAAGGTGTTTTATATATAGGTTCTGGGCATCCAGGAAAGGAATGCCCAGAAACTCAAAATAGAAAAGAGCAAACAAGCCGGGCGTTGGTGGCGCACGCCTTTAATCCCAGCACTCGGGAGGCAGAGGCAGGAGGATCTCTGTGAGTTCGAGGCCAGCCTGGGCTACCAAGTGAGCTCCAGGAAAGGCGCAAAGCTACACAGAGAAACCCTGTCTCGAAAAACCAAAAAAAAAAGAAAGAAAACAGCAAACAGACTAGACTGTATTCAAATGCAGCTCTCTCCTCTTAACATTTATCACTGTTTTATTTAATACCCAAATGCTGTATCTCTTTTCTTTTCCTCTATCCGTCCCTTTTTATCATTTTCCTTCCCCAAAGAACATAGGCTGGCTTGACTTGCACAGTCTCAGTGTCTCAGGCTACTGTGAGTTGGGACTGTTCTAGGAGATCCCATTGTATTTCTTTACTTCTCTTTTTCATTCTACCTTTAGCCAAGCTATCTCGTCTCTACACCACTTTTATTACTACTGTTCCCTCATCAGCCCAATCCAATCACTAGTCCTATGCTGATGTTTTTCCTTTCTACTCTTACCCATAGTAGCTAATACATTAGTGCACACAGCATTGTTTCCCTTTAAGAAAATGACTGATGTTTCAGGTGTGATTGTTTTTGATTTAACTATTCAATGTCTCTCATATTTAGTCTCACCATGTGATGATCTCCACCATGCTATGACATAGCAAGAATGCCATCACCTTTATATTAGACTTCTCAACTTCCAGAACTGTGAGCCCGTACATTTATTTTCTTAACGAATTACCCAACCTGCGGCAGTCCATAATAGCAGTAGAAAATGGACTAAAACACCATGTTTGCCATGGAAGCTGTGAACAGGACTACCACTAGCTTAAGTATGCACTATTCTAATGCATTCACCCAAACCTACCTAATTTATGCAGAGCAGAGACTAGAGATTAAACAGAGATGTGATGGTAGTGCCACCTCGTGCCTTTAAATCTTTGGTAGTAGAGGTACTCCTCACTCTAGGACTGATGTTCTCCATTTACTATCTTTGACAGCAGTGGAGGATGGAACGCTTTCAGAACTTCTGTCTTAGTCAGGGTTTCTATTGTTGTGAAGAGACATCATGACCACGGCAACTCTTATAAAAGAAAATATTTCATTGAGATGGTGGCTTACAGTTCAGAGATCCAGTCCATTATCATTATGGCGGGAAGCATGACAACATGCAAGGTGGCATGGTGGCATGGCGGCATGGTGGCATGGTGGCATGGTGGCATGGTGGCAAGGTGCTGGCTACATCTTGATCAGAAGGCAACAGGAAGGTGGACTGAAGCACCAGGCAAGACTTGGGCATATATGAGACCTCAAATCCCACCCTACTGGTGACACACTTCCTCCAACAAGGGCATACCTCCTCCAACAAAGCCACGCCTCCTAAAAGTGCCTCTCTCTATGAGTTTATGGGGGGGCAATTACATTTAAACTGCCACAATTTCCATTTAACAACCCAATCGGGGCTGGAGAGATGGGTCAGTGGTTAAAAGCACTGGCTATTCTTCCAAAGGACCCAGGTTCAATTCTCAGCACCCACATAGCAAGCAGCTCACAGCTTGCTTGTAACTCCAGTTCAATGGGATCCAACACCCTCACACAGACATATATGCAGGTAAAACACTAATGCACATAAAATAAAAATAAATGTATCACTAAAATCCAATCTTTCAACTG
>CABHPH010127149.1:0-12390 GCA_902168325.1 Peromyscus nudipes
TGTGTCCCAAACCTTGTTTCTTTCAACAGCCTCTGTAGCTGGCCCTCTTCAACCAGGACTTCAGTTCTCTTCTAAAGTAGGGTCCCCACCTATCTGCAGGGTGGATTTTCCCAGTGAAGTGAGCTGCTAAAGGATGAGCCACTCTTTCCTCAAAGAAATGCCAGGCTTTGCTCCAGACCCATCGGCTTATAGGTCTGGTCTCTGCTTACCTGGTATCCAGTGGGCAAGTGGTAACATCTTTCCAGGTTCAACTTCTGCAAGCATCTGTGGCTATCCCACCTGTATAAATGCACCCATCTGCCCTTCCAGATCCCGTACCAGGGATGGTAATGCCTTAGCCCTTGTCTGATAAGCTGCAGGTCCCTCAAAACATGGCCATGCATCCCTGGCAACACCGAAGACTAGTTATGTGCTGCACAAATGAATGTTTTAGGGTTTGGGGGGTTGCTTTGTTTTGTTGAGATAGGGTCACCCCATGTAGCCTTGGGTGTCCTGGAATGAGCTCTGTAGACCAGGCTGGCCTCGAATTCACAGAGATCCACCTGCTTCTGCCTCCCAAGTGCTGGGATTAAAGGCATGTGCCACCACCGCCTGACCATTTCAACACTGCTACAATGAGGCTGAACCAGACCTTGAAATTCTAGACATGATATGTGCTTGTAATCCCAGTATTCAGATAGGCTAAGACTAGACTCTGAAGCTGGAGGCCTGCCTGGGCTTTGCTTATGCATAGGAGACTCTATCATGGAAGAAAGACAGAAAGACAGACAGACCGGAAGGAAGGACGAAAAGAGAGACAAGGGGCCAGACAGGAAGGGAGGAGGAAAGAATGAAAAGTGCCAGCCATTAAAAGGTGAGGCTTTTTAAAAGATCGCAGACAGCCAAGTAAAATGCACTGCTCTCTGTCCCCATCCGTGCATCAGCTCAGGGCCCTGCCTGCCTGCCTGATTCTTAGCTTTGGAGGTTTTCCAGTGCAGTACATCTCATCAAAGAGAGTACACAGCACAGTTGTGTTGTGGGGTATTTGTGTGAAGGTATATTGCTGTGATTGGTGTAATAAGAAGTTGAATGGCCAAGAAGAAGAGGAAGAATCTAGGCGAACAGGAAAGGAAACAGGAGGTGCGAGATGGAAGAGAGGTAACACAATGTGATAGAATGTAGATTAATATAAATGGGTTAATTTAAGTTATAAGAGAGAGTTAGGAGCAAGCCTAAGCAAGCCTAAGACCGAGCTTTCATAAGTAATAATAAGTCTCCATGTCATTAGTTGTGAGCTGGCGGCCCAAAGGAAAGTCTGTCTACACAGCTGGGCACCCTCTGCAGAGATGAGAGTGGATGAACCTTTCCAGCATGTGGACCTCACTCTCACCTTTGATTCTCTCCTTCACGTCTCAGATGACTGGGCCTGACTAGTCAAGAAAAGCCCATTGGCCAGGGCCTGAGCCAGGGAACAACCTGGGTTTCAGTGCCCCACTCAGACATCTCTTAATGCTCCTCTCCTTCCAGGTATCTGACCCATTTGTCTGCTAGTACAGAAGTCTGGTCCCTCCCTCCAAGATCCTGGGTAACTGTCTCTGGTCTGAAGTCGTTGTATGTATGTACGCATGTGCATCAGTGTGTGCCTAGTGTCCTTGGAGAGCAGAAGAAGGCATCGGATTCTAGGAGAGCCACCGTGAGGAGTGCTAGGAATGGGACCCTGGTTCTCTGCAAGAGCAACAAGTGCTCTTAACGGCTGATCCATCTCTCCAGACCCGTCTCTGGTTTAAGGTGAGGGGCTGGCCACCTTCTGCCATATATATGCCTTGGTTTCCCCAGAAGTCATATTTCAATAGCGGGTTTCCTGCAGGAACTATTGTACCGCATTCCTAGTGCATTGGCTGGGGCTGTGAGGATGGAGGATTTGACCACCTGTCGCAGGCTAAAAGAAGTCAGACAGAGAGAGGTCAAGCCACTATGGAGACTGGCAGAGGATGAGACTCTTGAAAGCGGGGTTGGAGAACAGGAGGAATAATCTCTCCCTGGCTATTATCAGTCTGAGGGGTCCAGCCCCTCCAGGCACTCCTCCCTAACCCAGGCCGGGGTTGCAGACCGGCTGAGTTTAGAACAAAAGGCAGGGGAAGGCGGGGCGGTGGGGGGTGCGGTCCCGGCGCCGGCGGGGGGCGGGGCGAATGCTATAAGGGGCGGCAGCCCTGCGCGGCCCAGCAGGCCCAGCAGCCCCGGGGCGGATGGCACGGGCCGCCTGTCTCCTCCGCGCGATCTCGCGCGCCCTCCTGTTCCAGCCGCCTCTGCTGCTGCTGCTGCTACTGCTGCTCCTGCCGCCGCCGCTGATGGCCCGGGCCAGGCCACCGGTGAGTGCCCGCCGCTCCTCCCCGAGGGAGGGCTGGGCACGCGGGCTGGGCCCACTGGCTGAGCTTGACCCACTGAGCGCCCTGGCTACCCTAGCGCAATCGGTCCCTGAAATGCCTTTTGGGTTTCTCTGGCCATGATAATGAGCTTCCCGTCGCTGGAGGTGTGCAAGTGGAGCCTATAAGGCTGGTTAAGCGCGACTGTGCGCTGGACTCAGCTTGGGGACCGGCTTCTCCAGCTCCGGCTAGGGATGCTGGAGTGTGTGTTGGTAGAGGCAGCAGAGGGAGTGGGTACCAGGGCCCCTTGTTCATCACAGGAAGGAAGCAAAGCAAGTCTAGGGGAGGGCCGGGGGTGGCAGCCTCCGGTGATCACCCCTGCAAGGTGTGAACAGTGGATGGAAAATAAAGGAAGAGCTAGGGAAGGAGAAAATGGGGCCCACGTTGAGAGAGGTGCCTCCACCTGCAGAAGGCAAGTTTGGGAGACTTGGAGCCAACCGAGAATGTACCTGAGAGAGAGAGTGCGTATAAGCATCGGGTGGCGGTCAGAATAAAAGGGGGCACTGAAACTGGGTGCTGTAGACACTCGGAACAAAAACACAGGGAGAGAAAGGAAAGGGGGCGCAGAGAAGGAGGCAAAGAGGGAGAAGAGGGATCGAGGAGCTCACAGCCTGCGTGTCCCAATGTCTGCATCCTTCCAGGCTGGCCTTTGAGGTACCTGTCACAGTAGCAATTAAGTGGGCTGAGGCTGGAGCAGTGACTACTACAGACCTACAATGCCCACCGGGTACCCTGCCCTTAGCTGCCAGCTGAGCTCAAGGAATGATGGGAGAAAGGTATGACAGGCAGGTGTCCTGGGACTGGCCCCTCGGTCCAGCCACACTGGCCCATCTGCCAGTTTTGCCCCACACTGGCCCCGGGAGCAAGAGCGTTTGGAAAGGGGGGTGGGTATTGAAGGAGGGTGGGTATCATGAATCAGGAGCTCCTCAGGCAGAGTATGGAGTTTCCTGCCCTAGAACTTGGAGCACAGTCGCTAACAACCCCCACCCCCACCCCCCACCGCCATGGATTGAACTCATGCATTTGGGAGTTTGAACCATGAAACCTTGAGTGAATGCACCCCAAACTCCTTGATCTATAAGAGGACAAAGCAGGAGGGCGCGCCAGTACCTACTGTTGGGCACTTAGGATAAAACGAAGCAAGGCCAGGCACACTGGAGGAGCGTTGTCCCCTGTAGCTGTAACACTCTGATGCTTGTACAGAGCCTGGGGGCAAGCCTGGGGTGGGGTCCGAACTGAGGATCTGACATTCTATAGATGCACAGAGAGGGTCACCTCTAGTGTTTTTAATCCCTAGGCTGCCATCAGCAGGGCCGAAAAGAGTTCTGTAAATATTTATTCAGCCCAGCCCCCAACTTGCTGAGCTGGTGAAAGCCCCACAACCTAGTGGCTAGGGAAGCTGCCTTCCCTTCTGGAGCCAGCGGGGGGAGGGGTGGGAAGGGGGTGATTAGACAGAAGCCCAAGTCTGTGTACCAGCTGAGTGTATGACTTGGGCTCTTTCCTTGCCTTCTCTGATGCTCCCCTGCCTCATCACAGTCTAACCAAGTGATTTCCTCTCAAGGTTCCCTACTACTGACCAGCATCATCCGCATTAACTCAAAAGGGGACTGAGATTCGGGAAGGGACACCACCAGCCAGCCTGGTCTTCCCCGGTGGCTTCCTAGTCTGAGGACTTTTCTTATCTACCTTCCGCTAGGTTCCTTCCTGGTCTGGATCGGACGGTACTCCTCGGGCTGACCTTGATTGTCTGAGCTATGCCAAGAGGCTGGGTCACCCGAGAGTCCCTTGAGTGTGTCTGAGGCTGTGGATTGGCAGCTGCCAGGCCAGGGGAGGGTGGGGCAGAGTGAGTCAGGGCAGCCCCAAGGAAGGCTGCTAGCTGAGAAAGGAGTGCACTAGAAACAGAAATGCTTCTTCTTAGGAATGTGGGTCTTGGAGATGAGCCAAGCTGGTGGGGAGCGGGTGAGTTCTGAGGAGAGGCATAAGACCCATCTCTGAGCCCCGCTCTTGTCTGGCTTGCTGTGTGATCTCGGGCTAAGTCTTTAACCTCTCTGGACTCTGTTCCATGCCCTGTGATGTTGGGCATTTAGGATAAAATTAGTGACTGCTCCCCAAACTCTCCAGAGCTGTAGATGAGGCCGGAGTTCTCTGAGCTCACCAGTCTAGCTCATTGGATCCCAGTAGTCCTGGGAGGGCTGAGAATTTGGGAAGAGGAGATTGTGGGAGTAAAAGGCCTAAGGGGGTAGAGTCTGGGAAGGCCCTCTCGGGGGAGATGCTGCTGCAGGATTACAGGGTGTCTCTCCGCTCCTTCTTCTGGCACTATGGCCGTCTGACAGACGGAGATGTGGAAGTTCAACAAAGACAGTGACTTGTCAGGGTCACCAGTGCATAGAATTTGGCTTTCAGAAGCTCACAGCTTCTGGCCATGACCTTGGTGCCTCACAGGGAGGAGGGAGGTGTTGAAGGGACTGTGGTGGAGAT
The DNA here is from genome assembly GCA_902168325.1 of Peromyscus nudipes. Taxonomy (NCBI): domain Eukaryota; kingdom Metazoa; phylum Chordata; class Mammalia; order Rodentia; family Cricetidae; genus Peromyscus; species Peromyscus nudipes. The sequence goes on from CABHPH010127149.1 coordinate 4,881, forward strand.
GGGAAGAGCTGTGCATCTCCTTCACCTTTTGTTCTCTCATGGCTGCTCTACCAGCCTCACTGGGTGGCAATGAAGAGACGCCAAGCAGACAGGCTAGACTTTGAGCCAGGAGGGTCTTCTGGGGGATGACAACACCCTATCATTCTTTGATAGGGTCTCTGGCTAGGGGAACCTGCCTCTCTTGCTGGCTGCTTAGACAGGCCCTTGTGGCTGGTCATATAGAACCAGGTCATATAGAACCACATCTTCACTGTGACGCTTTGGGGTCCCCAGGTGGAGTTTCAGTGACTCCCTGTGTGAATTACCTCGGAGGCCCACAGATGCTTTGTAACTTTCCCAAAGAAAATCATTGTTAATCTTGTCCCCTCGGGGGAGAATATGGGAAGAATGTGGGGAAACGCAGCTCTGGTCACCATTGCCATCTGTGGTCCTGAGACACTGACAGAGTGGGAACTGATTGTCCTACCCTTTCTACATCAAAGGGGCAGGAGATCATGGATCTGGCAGGGTGTGGGCAAACGTGTCTCTATTAGGACTGGGATCTCACAGGGATGGGATGCTTCTCAGGAGTAGAGCGCAAGTACAGTCAGCCCTGAATTTAATTACCAGCACCTCCATGGAGGCCACAAAAAGGGAACTCTGACCTCGGCTACCTGATGCCCAAGGCCTGTGCTAAGTGCTCAACGTGTCTCACCTTGTGTTCTCCGAGCAACACTTATTGGGGTCTCATCCCCATTTGTTAGGCGAGCAAGCCCAGGACCACACTGCAGGCTGTAGCCCCTCCATGCTGGACGAGGGTCATAGGAGCATCCTCAGGAGCTTCCTGGGTACATTTGGAGAACTCAGGGCTTCATAGGCTCATGTTCCCCTAGTCTCAATGTGTTCCCATCTAGACCTCCTTAGCCTGGTCAATAGGAGCTGGTGACGGACAGCCCAGGGCCCTCCAGCAGGGCAGGAGCAAGAAGAGAGAGCCTGATGCCTTGGACAAGTATCAGGAAACCAGAGGCTCAACCTAAGGCCAATGGACCCAGCCCTGTGCTAGCATACCTTCCAGCTCCTCCGTTGGCACAGGAGTTCAGTAGGCTAAGCATACTGCATTAAAGAACTACATCTAAAACCTTAGGCTCCGGGGATCTGAGCTGACTTGGTTCTTGCGTCATTTTTTCTTGCCCAGGATAGCCATCGTCACCACCCTGGGAAGAGAGGGCAGCAGCTCCCACATGCAGCTCTGCCTAATAGCTTGACATCTGCCCCTGCCTCCCGTTGGGCCCCTAGTCCTGCTAGTAGCTCCAGACCTCCACGATGTGGTGTGCCTGACCCACCTGATGTGCTGAATGCCCGAAACCGACAGAAGCGCTTCGTCCTGTCAGGAGGGCGCTGGGAGAAGACAGACCTCACCTATAGGTAGGGACCAGAGGGCAGGGGAGCAGGACTGCATGTTATCCTTATACCTTCATCCTGAGATGCCCGAGGCCACATTCACACAGTACACAGACCTGCATGCCCACTGATCCTCCTCCCCCAGCCATTCATGGACCAATAACCTGGAACTTTGGTCTAGACACGCAGGTTATGCCCTCTTGCAGCCTAGAAGAATCTCAGTGCACCTGGGGGAAGAGTTCAGACACCCAAGACAGGCTTTTTGTTTTGTTTTGTTTTGTTTTTCGAGACAGGGTTTCTCCGTGTAGTTTTGGTGCCTGTCCTGGATTTCGCTCTGTAGTCCAGGCTGGCCTCGAACTCACAGAGATCCACCTGGCTCTGCCTCCCAAGTGCTGGGATTAAAGGCATGCACCACTGCCGACTGGCTTCAGACAGGCTTTATTAGATACCTATAAGGCTCAGGCCTGGGACTGGTAGTGAATGGGACAGAGCCACAGCCCTGGTAGATTGTTCAAATCTACCATAACAACTTAGGCCTTTTGTAGGTGGACACAAGTAATGATGGACTACTTGTTAGTGATATAGGAGGTCCCTTAGCAGGTGGCGAGCAAGCCGAGACTTAGCCTGAGAGACAATGGTCTAGGGTCATATGGCATTGGAGCTGGGATAGGGGCGCAGAATTTCCTGGTTGGGGAACCAAGTTCCAGCACAAGGCTCCTCACAGTGAGTTGTACTGTCAGGTCTTGGGACTCCTGGTCTTGTATCCTTTCCACTCAGTGTCTATTTCTAAACATACACAACCCCATATAAAGGTGAACCCGTGTCTAGAAACAGTTCCCTAAACCTGAGACCCAGGACACTCCTGGCTGCAGCCCTGAATGCACCTGCCCATTGACCATCCAAAGGCAACACTTCTTTCTTGTGGGGAGGTGATGAGACAGGATCTCTCATAATTGCCCAAATAGCCCCAAACTCACAGAAATCCTCCTGCCTCAGCTTCTCCAGTGCTGGGAAGAAAGGCATGAGTCATCACACTCAGCTCTAGGGGAAGCTTGACTCCTCAGTCCTCAGGGGCTTCCTTGCCCCATGCCCAGGCCCCTCCGCATTCCCCCAGGATCCTCCGGTTCCCATGGCAGCTTGTAAGGGAGCAGGTACGGCAGACGGTGGCAGAGGCCCTCCAGGTATGGAGTGAGGTGACACCACTCACTTTCACCGAGGTGCATGAGGGACGCGCTGACATCATGATTGACTTCACCAGGTGAAACCTGTGGCCTGGGACCCTTCTGGGAACACACCCCACTGTCAGCAACCTCTAACTGTGTTCTTCCCCACCCCCACCCCCAGGTACTGGCATGGGGACAACTTGCCATTTGACGGGCCTGGGGGCATCCTGGCGCACGCTTTCTTCCCTAAGACCCACCGAGAAGGAGATGTACACTTTGACTATGATGAAACCTGGACTGTCGGCGACAACCAGGGTATGTGCTAGAGACCCACCTTCCAGATGACGCAGCTAGGAAGCACTTAACCCGGGATCTAGAGATGAATCTGGCGACTGGCCGCAGGAGGTGGAGGTGGCTAACTCACCACCCCCTTTTCCAGGCACAGACCTGCTACAAGTGGCAGCTCATGAATTTGGCCACGTTCTGGGGCTGCAACACACCACAGCGGCTAAGGCCCTTATGTCCCCTTTCTACACCTTCCGATACCCACTGAGCCTCAGCCCAGATGACCGAAGGGGCATTCAGCACCTCTATGGCCGGCCCCGGCTGGCCCCCACCTCCCACGCCCCAGCCTTGGGCTCCCAGGCTGGGATAGATACCAACGAGATCGCACTGCTGGAGGTAAGAATGAGGCGGGTGGGAAGACAGAGGTTAAGACTCTGTCCCTGTTCCCTTTGCACCCCTGCTGGCCTTACACGGCTCCAGTATGTGCTCTTTTCTGCCTCCTGCATCCCACCCCAGCCGGAAACCCCGCCGGATGTCTGTGAGACTTCCTTTGATGCAGTTTCCACCATCCGGGGCGAGCTCTTCTTCTTCAAGGCAGGCTTTGTGTGGAGGCTGCGCAGTGGGCAGCTGCAGCCTGGGTATCCCGCTCTGGCCTCTCGGCACTGGCAAGGATTGCCGAGCCCTGTGGATGCAGCTTTTGAGGATGCCCAGGGTCATATTTGGTTCTTCCAAGGTGAGTGGGGATTGGAAGTCGGCCAGGAGTAGTGATAGAGGACTCGGGGACACAGTGGGCAGGGAGACAGTGCCCTGAGGACTTAGAGCCAAGGGAGAGTGGGGCTTACAGCTGAGTCTCCCAGAGGTGGCAGCTCTTAAGATCCAAATAACACTGAAGGTCTTGCACTCTGCAGCTGCAGGCTGATATATTCAGCCCCCAAAGCCACCATGTGGGGTGGGGCTTTAGAGATGAGGACTTAGACTCAGGCAGAATGACTCACATAAGGTCTAAAGCTTGGAAAAAGCAGAGCAGGAAACTGATCTAGGCATAGTGACCCTGGAGCCTGTGATTTCAACTCTCATCTGGCAGAGATGACAACCTAGAACATTCCAGGTGGCAGGACTTCATAAACACAGGTGAGGCATGGGAACCCTGTATGTGCATTCCAAGGTAGCCAAGGGGCCTGTTATAGGTGGGCTGGGTCCCAGGGTGGCCAGCAAACATCTACAATGGGCAGCCCTCTGTTGACCAGAATAACCTTAACTTGGGCTTATTGAACCCAAGCTGATCTTTCTTCTCAACCCAACTCATCCCAGCTGGTTCTAACATCCCTCGTGGGGTAGGGTTGCTGAGAAGGCACTATTGGCCAGCAGTGTTTTGCAAACAAAAGAAATAGGCTGGGAGAGTCCCTGATGGTGGCCAAGCAGATCCACAGTGGCTGGGTATGGCAGTGGTGGCTTGGCAGCTCCTGGCAGCATCTCCTCTCTGGCAGGTGCTCAGTACTGGGTATATGACGGTGAGAAGCCAGTCCTAGGCCCTGCACCACTTTCCGAGCTGGGCCTGCAGGGGTCTCCGGTCCATGCTGCCTTGGTCTGGGGTCCTGAGAAGAACAAGATCTACTTCTTCCGAGGTGGAGACTATTGGCGTTTCCACCCCAGAACCCAACGTGTGGACAATCCTGTGCCCCGACGTGCCACTGACTGGCGAGGGGTACCTTCTGAGATCGATGCTGCCTTCCAGGACGCTGAGGGTGAGCTGCGGGTGAGGTAGTGGGGGGGGGGGGAGCGAGTGTAGTAGCCCTCACACTTCTACACAGCAGTGACTGTCATCCTGTGTGTTGACATCGTGTGTCGTCCCCCGACCCCCAGATTTCATGAGGCGCGGCTCATCCTCACAGGTCCTTTGTCTAGCACCATCTCCCCTCCTGGTGGCCAACCAGTGTTATGCCCCATGTTGCAAATGAGATTGAAGGCCAGAGAGGTACAAGGACTTGCCCAGGTCCCTTGGCCACAGCCAGTGCTTACCAAGGGCAGACAATGCTTCAGGCACAGCACCAAGTCCTTACATGTCTCAGACAACTCTCAGAACAGCCTTCTGACATCACAACAGCTGTTGGTTGGTTTGTTTGAGACAGGGTCTTACTATGTATCCTGGGCTAACCTGGGACTTGCCTTATAGACCAGGCTGGGCTTGATCTCACAGAAGTCTGCCTGCCGCTACCTCCAAATGCTGGTATATAGACAGTGCCCCACCATGTCTGACCATAACAGTTCTTACTAGCGTAGTTCCAGAGGGGCAAACAGGGGAACGGGCAGTGAGGTCACTAACCATACCAGATGAACAATGGGAGAGCCAGAACGCCCATCAGCCACTGCTTGTAACCACTGGACCCCGGGGCTTCTCTCTAAGTGCAGAGAAGTGGAGTCAAGCCCAGGGTTTGCTTGCTCCTCTCCTTTGAATCCATGCCCACCCACACTGGGACTCACTTGTAGAACTACTTTGAGTAGCTTCAAGCTCTAGACCTCTGGTATTGCCTTCTCTGGTCAGTGGGTAGGTGTGGAAGTGACGGGGAGCTTGGTAACAGTGGCAGTACTTGCTTTCCTGAAAGGTCAGACAAGCTGAGGTTCCCAGTACCTACTGAACCAGACCCTGAGGGCAGGCAGAAGGGCTCCCTGAAGGGAAAGGAGGTTCTGGTAAGCCAGCTCTGGAATCTGCAGACTTATTTATTTACTTATTTTGAAGGTAAAAGAAAAGTAAATAAATGTAGCCCAGGCTGGCTTCAAACTTGCTACGTAGCCAAGGATGCCCTTTGAACTCTATCCTCCTGCCTGAACCTCCTGAGTGCAGGAAGTACAGACATGAAAGCCACTGTATCCAGCTGTGCAGATTCCGAAGAATTCAGTAGTGGCCCTGGCCTGCTCACTCAGCAGTGTCTGTCCTTAGACCCAGCCTGACAGGCAGGTGCAGAGGCCAGTGTCCGCTTATCCAACCTGACTTCCTTCTCTCTTCAGGATATGCCTACTTCCTGCGTGGCCATCTCTACTGGAAGTTTGACCCTGTGAAGGTGAAGGTTCTGGAGGGCTTCCCTCGCCTTATAGGTCCTGACTTCTTTGACTGTGCTGAGCCTGCTAATACTTTCCGCTGACACCACCTTGGAAGTATTCAGGGGTATTGACCCCTGCCAGGCCACTTATTAAAGAGACCCACAGCCATCTTTGTGGCTTCAGGCATGGGACAGATAGAGCCTATGTCTCCTCAGGGGAGTGAGTTGGGGTATGGCATCATTTGCAGGGAGGGCCATGCTGGTCGTGGTCATCTGTCAGCAACTGTCTCAGACTGGGCAAAGGCTTTGGCATTACTTAAAAATAAGGGAGGTCTTGGGCCAACAGTATCCCACTTAAGTAGATTACAGTCTACCTGGCTGCCCAAGGCCTCTATCTCTGCCCCTCAAAGCAGAACCCCCACATGAATGCAGGAACCACAGTGTCATCATTCGATTCTTGTAATGAGGTTCCTGTGGGTAGTGGTGTTAGTGATGAGATGCCCAGGGTACCATTCTGCCCCAGCCAAGCAACTGGGCCTCAGGGCAGTATCTTCCTGATAAGTCAGCTCTGGGGAGATGCTGGACTGATTATCTTCTGGTAGGTGAGTCAGAGAAGTGTTTCCTGGCCAAAAGGTACACAGCCAGCCAGCCAGCCAGCCAGGGAGGCAGTTGCTTCCTCCCGGAGACACTGAACCTCAGAGGCCCCACATACCTCACAGCTTTGCCATGGGCCATTTCTTCTGGGGGGTGGGGGTGGGGGGCTCTTCCTAGCACAGGTACCTTCCAAAGCCATGTAAATGTGTATACAGTGTATAAAGCCTTTTTTAAAAAGTTGAGACTGTCATTAAACGTGAGTGTTTTCTAAGCGTCTGTCTGGTTTCTCTTTGCAATTGCAGTCAGGATTTGGGAGCTAAAGTCAAAGCCTTCTTCACCCAGGAATGTTTCCTGGGGCTAGGCCCAATGTTGAGGGTTTCTCCTACTCCACTCCTGCACAAGTAGAGAGGGGCACCTGCAGTGGCTTTTTAGCTGGCCGCCTGTGTTCTCATTTGCCCCTTATGTCATCCTCCAAAGCAGTAGCCATTTTATCTGATCACGCCTAACTACCCCCACCTTTTTTGGGGGGGAGTGGGGCATGATCTCATATATCCCTGGCTGTCCTAGAGCTCAGAGATCTGCCTATGACTCTGGAATTCTGGAGTGTTAGGATTAAAGGTGGGAGCCACCAGGCCTGGCCCTTAACTTAAAACTCTGGTTCCCATGGCTATGGGAACAGTGGACAAAACTCATGGTTGCCACGGCCCTTCCTAGCTCTTTAGCATCTCCTTCATAGTGACTTTGGTCACAACTGCAATCTCGTTAGACTGACCCTTTATGAAAGGTCACTAGTGTCGCACCTGGCCACTGTTTGTTTTTCAACTTTCATAGTTATGTTTTGCACACTCCCCCATGCCCCCGACCTTCCCTTACCTCCTTTCCAGCTCCTCTCAGCCCCTTTGCTCGCCTACACAATGTCACTTTTACTATCATGTTCATAGATAATTTATGTATCTATATAAAATCTAGAAACCACAAATGAGGGAAAACATACTTGTCTTTCTGAGATTGGCTTAATTTGTTTAATATGATTATCTCCAGTTGCATCCA
>CABHPH010127151.1:0-23234 GCA_902168325.1 Peromyscus nudipes
GTGTGGATAAAAATATTAACCATTAGGAGTTTAAAGTTTTCTTTAAAAAATCCTCTGGAGCATCTTTTTCATGTAGATCATTTCCCTTTTAATTCACTTTTCCTAATCCATTTGCACATAGTGCTTAATCAGTCTTTAAATACAGCGTATTTGCAGGGTTCCTCCACTTGGCACTGGCACCAGACTTAGTCACAGCCACTTTACATTTTCTGAAACCCCTTGAACCAATGGAGGAAAATAAATTCCAAAAGACATAGAGAGAGGAACACCCAAACTCCTGAAGATTTTGCAGTATTGTTATTGGCCCTCACACAATCTATTAAGCTGCATTTCTAAAGCTTCAGCATAGAAAATAATCGGCAAACCTGCTTGGTGCATTATTCCTCCTACACTCCAAACCTTTTATCATAAGAAGTGTTTCTCTAGTCCTTCCTCAGATCATTCCCTTTCCAATCTCTACACAGTTCCCATATAAAACTTTATTGTTTATATCCTGCCACAATACATTACAACAATATCAGTGGTTATTTAGTTACATAAATCATTCCAGAGGAATTCATTTATACCTCTGGGAAAATTCTATGTGTTGGTAATCAGTGCTTTCCTATTTCATTCTGTAAAATGACACAGGCCTTTCCCCATTTGTACTGATGGTTAAAAAAAAGGCTATAAAAGGGTTTCAGGCCTCAGATGAACTGCCTCAGCACAGAGGTTCATACATCTCAGTTTGGAAAACTTTGAGAAAGAACAAGTCAAAATACCTAGTATAAACCACCATAAGCTTTAACTGCACATACAGGATGCATTTCTTTCTTCACAGACCAAAGGGGTTTTCTACCTTCAGGTGCCATGTAAACTGCTATCAAATGAGTTAATATTAACAACCTACAAGAAATGTAGGGACCAACTTTAAACCTGAAATACTTAAGCTTAGCTGAAGTGAACTCGGCGAAAAATTTGAAGATAAGACCTCAGGGCTGGGTGAAGGCTCAGTGGGAGAAGAGTTTGCTGCATGAGCCTGAAAAATCTATATCTGGATCTTCAGCACCCACATAAAGACGATGTACATGGGCATGCACCTGTTACCCAAGCACTGGGGACAGGGTAGACACATGCATCCTAATGTCTCTAGACACAGCTGTGAGCTCAAGCTTGAACAGAGAGCAATAGAAGACATCAGTTGTCAGTCTTTGGGTACAACATGTACATGAAAGGGAGCATGTGAACATGTGTATGCATATCTGACACTTATCACACACACACACTCACACACACACTCACTATAAATTAAAGACTTAAATGTCTGTTATGAATTTTGAACATAGTATAATAAGAAACAAATGATAAGGATTGATCTTATGCATGACAGATATCACTTGGGGGCATTGTGAAAATCCAGGAATTTAGGAAGTCATGGGATTTGCATTTCCAAATAGGATTTGCACCCCAGGCAGCAGTATTTTATAAGGACACTTCTACACATATTATCACTCTCCCTTTTTCTCACAAAGTTGCAATTAGTCTCCTGTCATTCACAGGGGATATTCTAGGACCTCAGTGCTTACCTGAAGCCACAGATGACATTGAACTTTTTTACCAAGCACTTGTGATGTGCTGTGTCTACAACCTGTTCAACTTGGCATATGTCTGGATAGCTAGCACAGATCATGAGGATGAACTCTGTCCAAAGCAGAACAGAGAATGGTGCAAGAGTTCATCATGCTTGCCATAAAGGCATGCGAGTTAAAACATGGCCTATTTAAAGCTATTCTCAGACTGTGGTTCTATCCATACAGAAATGGTGGAAAGTGAATCCATGAACAAAACAGAGACTAATGTTGTCTTGACTACTTGTAGACATAATTAAGCATTTATAGGAGTGAAGTTGTTTAAAGTAAATAAATTCGGTGACTTGTAACACAGCAGTAAATGACCTGCTTTACACCTACATCTTGGGATGTTAAAATGATTTCCAATGGCCTATATAGAGATAAAGTTTTGGAATATAACTCCATTGTACAGAATAACAAAAATAGCCCCAAAGCTGTGTAGTTTATGTTATAGTTAGGTATACGATACTACCATGGTAATTTAACACCATGGATACAATTGTATAGATTATTTAAAAAGCTCTAGGAGTCTTAGATATTGTCTTATATGTGAAACAATAATTATGCATACTAACTTATTTTATAATTATAAATTAAATAAGGAAACATGATAAATTGAAAATAAAATAAAAAATATTAAAAACTAGTTCTTGTGCTCTCCCTAAGTTTACTGAGTCCAAGTCTCTTTAGAAAATGAATTGTATGAATCAGCACTGTTCACTAATACTATAAGGCAGGTAGACAGCTGTAATCAATAAAAGAAGTTTGGGTAACTCAGGAAATAAAACAATATTGCCCGTATATAAATTTTCTATATGTACAGAAATTCTGAACACAGCAAGAATTTTGGTTATTTTTAGTTTATGCATATTTTTAGATTTTTTCATAGCAACCTTTATCTGAAAAGAAAAAAAAACTCATCAAGCATCTTACCATAACTTGATAAAGTATATTGAACATAAAATGTCTTTTACAAAGTATCTTTTTTTTTTTATGGTTTTTGGAGACAGGGTTTCTCTGTGTAGCTTTGCGCCTTTCCTGGATCTCACTCTGTAGACCAGGCTGGCTTTGAACTCACAAAGATCTGCCTGCCTCTGCCTCCTGAGTGCTGGGATTAAAGGCGTGAGCCACCACCGCTCGGCACAAAGTATCATTTTAAAAAAGTGTTTGTAAGCAGGTAAAATGATTTCTTTTGCAATTAATTCAAGTTTCAAATCAAATCATTTCGACAAATTTTGTCCTGTAATTTAAAATATGTATCTTAGATTTTCAGCTTAAATTTGAATATGTATCTCTACAAATTAATATTTGTGCACATAGTATTTTTGCATGTTTCTATGAATATATTTATTTCAATATTTTGTTACAATAAATTTTATAATTATTATTGGTATACTTACTACAGTAATATATATTTTTTAACATCAAGAAATAACTGTGGATTGTTTCAAATGGGTATGATGTCATTTGCTTGCTATTCCAAGCTCTAGGGAGGGTGAGGCAGGAAAATAGTGAATGAGATCAGTTTAGGCTTCATATTGACATTTTAGCCACTCTGGGCTATACAATAACATTTCTCAAAAAAAAAAAGTGAGTAAGAAAGAAAGACAGGAAAGAAGGAAAAAGCAGAAGAGAAAGAAACACAATAAACTGAATTATCACTGATATCTTGACAATAGCAGACAGTAAATAAACAGAAAGTTTTGATTTTGTGTTAACTTTGAACAAAAGCATCTGAACAAGAAGAAAGGATTTGGTCATTCACCAAGATATGTTAAGATCTGATGCACTCTAAACTCAGAAGAAGCATTTGCAACAACAATGAATGGATTATAAAAGTTAAATATACCACTCTCATATTTAATTAAACAATTGAAAGATGTACTTATATTTTATATAGCTCTACCTTTCAGGTGGAAAAAATCTTCTGTGTATTTGTTATTTATTAGATAGGGATGAAACATCTACTGGTGATGAACTCCAGATTTCATTAAATATACGTAAAGTAGGTAATTAGAAAAACTAGATAAAGTGATCTTCATATGAACAAATTAGTTAACATTATATAACTTCTTAAATAAATGGTTTTGTCAATTTAAAACATATTCTAACTTCTGAAATGCTACATTGAGAAACTATAAGTGGATTATTAGAATCCATGAAAATAATCAAAATGCATTTTAATCATAGAAATGGTTGTTTTTGTTTTTGTTTTCTAATTTGTCTTATTCAGTGAAATAACTTTTGCTCTCAGGCACTCTTCTTAGAGCTGCTCATAGATTGGTTCATTTAATTTTCACACACAAAGACTCTGCTGGTTGAGATTATTAGGATTAATGAATCTCACCAGTTTTATATACCCAACACACAATTGTAGTTAATAAATAACACTGAAGAGTCTTTTTGTCCTCAACAAATAGTGTTTTGAATACTATTTAAATCTGCCAAAGGTAATTTTTCTTAATCCTTTTCTTCAGTATGTTCCAAATATGTGGAACTTTATTCATGCCAGATTTTTTTAAGAAAAAAAAATTTAAAAACTGAAAGAAAATCTCATCATTCCCTTTCCATATTAAAAATAGCCAATAGAAGCAAACAAAATTCTGCTTCTTTGTTGAACTAAGAAAGGACTGAACATCCATTGAAAAAATGACTCGGTATTTTGCTTCCATTGTTGTCTTTGAGAAGGCAGCTGCCACTGAAATTTTCTACCTGAAGAATGCAGTCAGAAGGATGCAATCAAGCTCCTGTTATCCTGAGTCATTAGCAACATACCTGGGTAGGGATTTATTTTGGCTTATTCTGTTTCAGCCTTTATGAACAGGGTTTGTGAATTGGAGAATCATTGTCATTCATTGATTTTTGAAAAAGTCACAGCTATTATCTCTTTGAATATTGCTTTTTTATTATTTTCAGGAGGTATGATTTGAGTTACCACTGAAAAGAATTAGATTTTTTAGACTACATCAAAATATAAAAAAATCTATTTTTATTCTATTTTTAAGAGACACAACTAAGTGACAGATATAGTGGAAGTAAAAAGCACACACACACACACACACACACACACACACACACACACACACAATGATTAATGGCCAAAAGGTTATATTAGAAAATTACTGTATGAAAAAAAATTCTTAGAAAAATATGTATGAAATATGATGTCACTCATTTTATAATTTAACAAATGAGGTCCAATTCATCAGGAAGATGTAGTAATTTTAAATATCTTAAAGCCTAAAGAAAACCCCAGTTGGTCATAATGTTAAAATTTACAGATTGAGAATATTAATAAAATTGTTGGTAAATTTATCAGTTAATGGGGATATTAAAATATTTAAAAAAATTACAGATTAACAAACAAAAATTTGAAAAAAATTAAAAACTGAGCAACACAATTAACATCCTTTGCAAACATAATTACTAGACCTCTGACCATACAAACTGAAGATATGTCCTTGTCAAATCAGGAAAAGGATGACATTCATTTACTGATGATATATTTCAAGAAAACTGGAAACGGCTATCAGAATAAAAGTTATGGAAGGAAAGAATGAATGAAGACTGTTTTAAACACTGAGCTAGAAGAGAGACCATAGAAAGGATGAAGAAAAATAAAAGAATTAACCAATCTCTTGTGAACGTTTCAATTAAGACATTGGATTGGATTAAAAAAAATGCACTGATTTAAAATCAAAATGTTACAAAATCAAGTGGTAGCTAGTTTTAAAGCAGTATAAGGATCTGTTATTAATAACATAAAACAAGAATATTAAAGGAATAAAATAGAATAATATCAGGAAAATAAAAACATTGTAATCTCACAAAAGTATTTTATTTTTTAAATATTTCTTTTTTTTATTTTATGTATATGGGTGTATTGCCTGCATGTATGTCTGTGCACTTTGTGCATATAGTGCCCATAGAGGCCAGAAGAGAATGCTGGAGCCCCTGGAAGAAGAATTTCAAAAGCATGTGAGCTGCCAGTTTGGTACTGGAATTTGAACCAAGGTCCTCTGGAAGAGTAGCCAGTTCTCAACCATATCGTCAGTCTTCACAAAGATATTAAAAAAATCATTCTAATCAAAACAAAATTATTTAGTAATTTTGAAACATAAATTAATCTCAAAATAAAATGTCCAAGCTTATAAAATTTAGAGACTATTTAAATAATAAATAACAAGAACACTTTAAAAACATATAGAGTAGAGAAAACATGAATAAAAGAAGTGACTTCAATCCAAGAACATGGTAGGATCATGAGTTTGATGATAGTCTGAGCTCAAGCTCCAGGTCAGCATGGCTATATAGCAAAACCCTGTTTCAAAAATCCAAAATCAATAAACCCTCCCAAAGGATCACACATAATGTATTCAATAATGATGCATATTTCTGTAAATCAAATAATATCATTGAGATGTGTGTAGGGAAAGAATGTCTGATATGCAGAGAAAAAATTCTTGCAAATATGTCTTCTAAAAACATCAAACTGTATCTTACATCTAAAAACCACATAAAGACAAAAAATGTGAAATTGAAATGAGAAAAGCAGAGGCTGTGCTAAATATGTGAATAAGGAATAGTAATTAAATGTATGAAAAACACATTCAAACTTATGATCAAGTAAATGCAAATCTACAGAGTGCAAAATGTTAGAAGTCTGACAGTCTTAACACTGGAGAGATGATCCATGAAAACAAGTTTAGTGAAGTAGGTTAGAAGTATTAATTATAAGAGGAATAATTTCCAAAAGAACTGCAAGTGGAAAGCTATTTGTAGATAATTCATATGGTGAAGATCTATATTGCCAAAAGGTAGGAAAATCTAACATTGTGAACAATTTATTGCTTAACCACGCTTGCATGTGTAATGACTGTATGAAGAAAATGATACACACCAAATTCAGGATGCAGAATTTTCTCCAGTGAAAAAGCATGATGCACCATTGGGAACATCATGGTAATAGTATGCATCCTATGTCAATGGTGTGTGCAATATTCATATTACCACCTAATAAGTTACAGACATCAGTTTATATTCTTTCTAGAATATATTAAATGGTAAACTTCTGATAATAAAGATACACTTCTGAAAAATGCTTGCTTGAGTCAAGAGAAGTGTTCCTCAAGGAGAATTTCTAGAAAGAAGCTATGTCTTCAGAGACTGATTGGTTGACTAGAGCTGCAGTGATGTGCAGAGGTTGGAATGTTTCCGACCCAGAGGCTAATTACTTTATCTCAGCGAGCTTTAGCCCCCAGACAGCTATTCCTTGCCCATCTCTGTGCCTGAACTAAGGCCTGTGAATAATAGATAAAAACTTCTCATTATCTCATTTCCAGCTTATGACAACCCACAAGCTAAGAATGTCATCAGATAGCATGCAAGGACTATAGAAAAGCTTCCTCCATCTTGCTATAACTTCCTTTCAATGTACCCACCAATATATTTTAAACTTGCTTTAAATTATATTTAAATTAAAAATTTCTTTGTTCTGTAAAACAATAGAACTTCATGAAATTGTTTCTATATTGGAACATGAAATTTGAGGTGTTCCTGAGTCAATGTCACACAAACTTGATTCTAGAATAAACTAACCCTTATTTCTTTTAAGGTGAGAGCTCTGGGGCTTGTTGTTGTTTTGCTTTTTACTTTTGTATTGACATGTTCATTGAAAATGATCAACTTTAAAAATGGGCTAAAGGAATGGTTCCATTCTACACAAGTAACAAAAAGGGGAGTTAAATATCAAGGCTAACTTCCCCAAGCTGCTCTAATGATTCACCAGCTTTCTGATTTATAGTCACAGCGACACATTCCAGCTCCCTCAGGACTGTATAACCAAGGTGCTGTTTTCCATTATAATTCAATTTATTCAGAATAACTGTGGATTTCAACCAGCAGTAGAAAAAGAGCACTTTGTTTTTTGCTTTATTTTTCTCTGTAGTCATATTTTAGATATGAAACCACGCTGGTGATAAGGTGATAATTATTTTAATAAAAACATCATGGTTTAGGCTAAGAAGACAAATCACATTCTAAGCCAATTAATTTATAAATTGGTATATATATATATGATTACTGAGATGATAATACAGAGAAAACACCATCCTGACTATGCCCAGAGCATCTAAAGCCTTTGCCCGCAACCATAGAGTTTATTCTCTAGAAGGGTTTACATTTTCCACCTTTCTTAAACAGCTTGGTCACTCTCAGCAAAATACCTTGTAATATTTTCCCTTTTCCATGCAAACAACTACTATCATTTGAGTAGGAAAAAAGGTCTCATAACTCTTACTGGGTCCTTCCTTTCATGTTTAAGAAGTCAGTCTCTCAGCAATCACCTTTTACTATAAACTAATCAAAGAACACTTAAATAGTTGTGTGAGGCCCATTACTATCTGGCCTTTTTGTGTGCAAATAAATTCACGGACTGCCTAATCTTTAGAATGAAATCCAACTTGCATATAAAAACAGAATATTCTCAGCATAAAACTCATTTGTCACAGGCTTTGCTTTAAAATATACTTTTAGTGTCTTAGTGGTGGTACAGGCACTTCATATGGGTAAGGAACTGCTAAAAGACAAAAATGGGAAGAGCAGAACAAAACAAATATATTATTAAAACAGTTTTAAATATATATTTAAAATGAGGAGATGGTGGAGTCAGGAAAGTGCTCTGCATACAAGCATGAAGACTGAATCAGATCTCCCACATCCATGGCAACACTGGCCCACCTGGAAGGACAGTACACTCCTACAACAACTGTACTTTTTCTTTTTTTCTGATGGGTGTTCAAATGAGGGCAGGACAGGGAAGCGAAACAGGTGGATCCCTGGAGCTCATTGGCCAGTCAGTTCTAGTCAATCAGTGAGATTTTGTCTGAGTGACAGACTCTGTGTCAAAAAGTCATGTGTAGCTGAAGATATGGAAGAAGATACCCATCATCAAACCATGGCCTCTGTACGTGCACACATATGTGCACAGACTCACAAATAAACATACACCACAAATCCACACATAAAACAATAGTAATGAAAGGAAAAAAAAAGTCCTACCATACTAAGAATGAGTTGCTATCTAGGACACAGATTAACATGAAAGCATATGTACAAAGCATATGAATTTCTATCTAAAATTAAGCACATTTACAATGACTAGTGCCATCAAGACAGTAAACATGAAAATAAAAATAATGATTTCAGTAGACTTTAATCTCTGAATAGAATAATTATATGAGTATTTATCTTCCTTGTTCCTTTTCTACTCAAACACTATACAGTATTCTAAATTTCAGGGATATTTATGAGAGTGTTGTTTGAGACATCTCACAGTGATGTCTAGAGTCATATTGAAATTCTTATTTAAAGGGTCATAAATAACTTAAAAAAATGAGCCTTGTCCCATGAGCACTGCCTCATTCTTTGTCAATTATCCTATCATGTTTTCTCCTTCCTGAGAAATTTGAGCTCACACTGCTCTTTTCTGCTTTCTTTCTCACCAATGGCCAGATTACAAGAGGCTTCCAGTATGGTTACTGTCTCTGCACATGGATGAATTTTGCCTCTGGGAAACTGATCCGTCATGGTGTCCTAAACGGTTCAATTAACCTTTCTTATTTCTCACTTGAACAATTTCCCTTAGTTATTGTGGCTATGCTTGTAACTATGAAACTCAAGGATTTTTAACTGTACACTACCACATTGTTGGAAAAAAACTAACTTTTCACTTTCAAAGACTTAGACAGGGATGTCCCATGTATAGCAGGGCTAAAGTCATTAAAGTTACTAGACCTTTAATCATACTTCCAATCTTTCCAGTATTTTTTTCATATGTACAATTCTATAGACATTGACTGATTCATAGAGGCCACTGAAACCACTGAATTATCCACTTATCTGTTTTTCATTAAACACACAGGGAACTCCAGTCAGTTTTACATCATAGGCTCTCCTGATCTTCCCCCTTCATCCTGATCACCCTGGAGCTGAGATGGCTTTATCTAAATGGACAGTTAGGCTGTCTTGTTCTTTCCTACTCCTTATCATGTTTGATTCTCACCACAATTGGGCAAATTTACATTGGAATTGTAGATCTATATAATCTGAAGTGAAAAGATAATGAATATATTCAAAGCTGGTGCCAGTGAGCAAACTCAATCCTAAACCAGTATCATATAAAATAAAGCAGAATTATTCAAATTATTATTCTGTTTCTTTTTCTATTAGTTATCATTTGATTATATAGAGATATGTTTTTAATACTATGCTTCACTTTATTTATTCTTAAAATATGAAACATTATTTTTGGTGTTGTATTTGTTCTGTCTGTGCATAAAATGAGCATGGTGCTTAGCATACATTAATATATTAACATAATAATTAAATATTCTAAAAGTGATAATAAATAAGCTTGTAGATGACTTAACTTTATCTTCAAAAACACATCTAGCAACACAAGCATATTTTTCATTAATCTTACCTAAAATCATGTCACCTTCTAGTTGCAAAATCTATGCAACTCAGATAGTACTTAATATTCAACAGATCTAAGTACCACTTGCATGGCACCAATTGAGCTCTATAGCCTAGTTTCAAACAGGATCCTCAAGATTTGGTCATATAACTTCTTATGTACCCTATCATATTCTTCAATCATCATCAGTAACTTACATTCTTAAAGGGATCCTGGTTCTTTCAGTCAAGGCTTAGTTTGGGATGACTCGCTGGTATTGAGCAGT
This sequence comes from Peromyscus nudipes, assembly GCA_902168325.1. Lineage (NCBI taxonomy): Eukaryota > Metazoa > Chordata > Mammalia > Rodentia > Cricetidae > Peromyscus > Peromyscus nudipes. Next base: position 10,352 of record CABHPH010127151.1, read on the forward strand.
CTTTACCCAGGGATGCTAGTGTACTATGAGTTCATCACAAGGCCTCAAAATCACATTTTCCATTAAACTGCTCCTATTTCTTAGAAGAAAAAAATACTGTCACCTTTTCTTAGTTCCTCTGGTCAATAGTAATTTGGTCATATGATACATGATTCTTCCTTGGGCTACAGATCGTAGTATGCATACTTTCCATATGCTAGCAAAATCAGCAACTGTACTTTGCATGTTTTGAGGGGATCTCTGGAGGTATGAGGCAAGGAAGCAGACCTCGTGAAAAGGTCTCACCTCTTCATCAACCTTGATCAAGATTTCTGGGAGTCTGATATCAAGTTTTTTATTTTCAAAAGGTTTAAATACAGTATAATTTGAAAAAGAAGTTTCCTAGTGTAATACAATCCCCATTGCACAAGAAAATTAGTTAGAATGATACTTGATTCAGGGTACATGTCATTTCTTCCAAGAAGATGGGTTCTAGAGATAGGCTATCTGTCTGTACTAGCTTATGGACCTAGGGAAGTCTCTGGCCTGGTTTGAACCATACAGATAGCATAGAGGCCATTTGAGCTATTAGCCACCTCTGGTCTTGGTGTGGGAGCTTGGGGGAGTCCTAGCTATATAGATAATGTGTCACTTAACCATTAGGTATTTCCAATCCTGGTTGTGGGAGCTTGGAGGAACCCCTGGCTACATAAATATTGTAAGGGGTCACTTAGATTATTAGGTATTTCCAGTCCTGGTTGTGGGAGCCTGGGGAGTCCCTGATTGTAAGGGTCATTTCGACTATTAGGTATCTCTAGTTCTGGTTGTGAGAGTTTGTTATGGCCTGGCCCAATGAATAACATAGATAACCAGACTGTCACTTACTTCTAATTCCCAGCTTCTGTGCAAACAGATTATACATCCTTTTCTTTGAAAAAACAATCCTAGGTACTTAATAGTCCTGGTTTCTTTGGAGGTCTGTGGGCACAAGGACCTTCATGATGTGCTCCCAACAATGTTTGTGTAGATTTTATTAAAAAGAAAAGATAAAGTACACAAATGAGCAATAAATAACACATGTATTACACTAAATGATTCACTTAGCATGTATAATATATTTTCTGCTGAATATCCAGTTTGATGAATGTATTCTTGCTACATAGTTTCTTATGTTTTTCATTCTTAGTAAAATGTTTATCTTCATCTGAATTTGAAAATTTATTTTTAAATGGAAAAAGACCCCTTTGTTTCCATAAAGATGTCTTCTTAGGGAACAAATTCAGCTTTTTCAGTTCACTAAGCTAAATATACTAAGCTACTTCACTGAAATCAAAAGGAAAAGCCCATCTTGAGTACTTAGATTAAGAATTTAAATAAAAGAAAGTTATGATGAAATATATCCTGTCTGTTGACTGTTTCCTTTCAAGTAAACTAGAGAGTGCTAATGTATGCAGTATCAAACAATCAAGAAGACCCTGCATCAAACAGGGTGGAAGTAACGGAGATTGATACCTAGGGGTGTCCTCCAACCTTCACAAACTTGTGGCATGTGCACACCTGTACTCACACATATGATCACTACTAGACCTCTACCAAATTCTCCAAAATTTTCTGTGTAGAGCCTTTCTCTTTAGCTCTTCAGAACTGTATTACTAAAAGATGTAAATTTTATAGAATGATCTTGTGTTTATGTAGAAAAGAAACCACCACACACAGCATCTGATGGTATTTATTTATCTTTGGCTAAATGAAGGTGTTGTAATAACACCCCTCATTTCCACTGCTGCACACCCACTGATCTTCTGAGATCCTCAGAGCAGTTATTCCCTGGGGAAGCCTAGATGAGGAGATCAGGGCTGATGTCCAAGGGACTTTTAGTTGTTCCTTGCCTTTCCAGGATATTAGGACTTACATTCTGCCTGCCCTACACCCTGCTATGTGTGCTCTAATGAACACCATACTGTCCCATACTCGGTCATATTCTTCTGGATTATGAACACTTTCTTCTTTCTTCTTTCTCTGGGAGTAAACATCTGTCCCCAACACAAATCCAAACACTGGACACTATCCTTAACCATTCTCTGGGATTAAATCATATTTTATGACTTATTAGATATTTACTCACTAACCGTTAAATACTGTATAATACTTCTCAATTAAATACTTTAAAACCCACATCTAACATTGCTTCTTTCTTATTTTAGGACACAATTAAACGCACGAGAAAACCTGTACCGATCCCTAGTTTTGAAGTTGACTCGTGTTCGAAAAGATGTTAAGAAAGAGATTGGTGATTAAGTGCTCAGGTTAAAGAAAAGTTACCATCTGCTGAGGTCATTAGAAAATTTGTCACATTTGCAAAAGAAATATGACTTGAGAAATCTTTTAACTTTTTTCTTTTTAATTAACACATGATAATTTTATGTATTCATGGGTATAGTGTGATGTTTCAAAGTATATATATATACATATATATGTATATATATATAGTGCACTAATTAAGTCAGGGCAATTAACATTTTCCAATCATTTTCCAATCATTTATGTTTGGGGACTTTGAGCTCCTGTTTGCTAGTTCTCTACAAAACTTAAAATATAAATTATTATGAGCTATAGGCATCCTGCTACTGTGCTGCACTAGAAATTTTTCTTCCTAACTATGTGTTAGTATCTATTGTGCAGTGACCCACTGTGTCCCATTCTCTGCCCTTCCTGGCCCTTATTCTACTTTGTTACACTTTGATATATAGTTTGAAATGAGAACATTAAGAATTTTAGTCAAGACACTGAAGCTGGAATATTAAGTTGAAGCAGATATAGAAAATCTAGTGGAATATGAAGGTGGACTAAGCAAACAGAAACAATGTATGTTGTAAAGTAGTCAGGATAGGTGCAGAATTTTAGGTGGATCACATAGGGCCTGAAAGTAAGTTTAATTTTATTAAACAGATCATGTCATTTTGCCTTACGTAAAGTGGATAATCAAAGAATAAGTAGATGCATTTTGTTGAAGTTATGTAAGATGTCTGCCTTGGGGTTGGAGAGTTAAGAGCACTGGTGGGTCTTCTAGAGAACTCCCGTTCAATCCTCAGGACTCACACAGCAGCCCACATTGTCTGTAATTCCAATGCCAAGGGATCTGACACCTTCATCTGGCCTCCATGAGCACCAGGCATACATGTGATACATAGACATATATGCAGACCAAACACTGATATGCATAACATTTAAAAAAATTAAACAACATATCATATATCTCATGAAAAGGGCAGGTGTGTCGATGTGGAGGAAGGTGTAATAAGAGAGTAACTATAAGCTGGTACAGCCATTACGAAAATTAGTGTGGAGGTTTCTCAAAAGGTTGGAAATAGATCTACAACGTGATCCAGCTATATCCCTCATAGGTATATGAACTGATTGACCTTGAACTCACAGAGATCATCCTGCCTCTGCCTCCGAGTGCAGGGATTAACGGTGTTCGCTACGATGGCCTGACACTCAGCTCTTTTTGTGTATAATTTTTTCATTTCTTTGTTAAGTTTCACTGTTCTGTTACTTTGCTCAGGGTTCTACAGTTTAAGAGGCCATCAATATTTTGCATATCTCATGAATGCTGGTGAAGAGCCATCAGTTTTTTCTTACAAATAAATGTCCTAGCTAGATTTAAGTTTGCCAATTTAGTTTAAACTTTAATGATCTTTTAATTTGTATTGTTCTTTGGGTCCAAATTAGAAGTTTCTCTTCTTCTAGGGTTTCAGATTAGGAATTTAACACTCTGAGGGCATTTTGAAACATATGACATCTTTTAAATTTAAGAGAAAACATTAGCATGTGAATTAATTGAAAGGGAAAATAAATATATTAACACACACACACACACACACACACACAGAAAATTAGAAGATTTCAACTGCTACCACGTAAACCCTTTGTATCTGATCTGAATGATTTATTTGTATCTAAGTCATATGATGTTTTGCTCAGAGACTCATTATAAATAGTTTGCTGGTCTGCATGTACTTTGAGAATTTTTTTTAAAGTGAACCAGTTTTACTGTTAACAACTACTAGCCCATACTTTATCCACTAGTGTTCATAACATTTCAGTTTAAGCTGTTATATTAAGTAGCATGCACGGTTCATCTTTGCAAAGCAAACAGCTGAACAGCATAAGACAGAAAGACAGCATCACAGCAATCTTTAGTCCTCTTACAATAATTCTAATACTATTACTAATAAGATTTGTGTTTATCTTTTCTAAAATACTTTACACAGGGTCAGTTTAGTTACATGCAAGAGAAGACTTGATACCGGTGAAATGGCATATGAAAATGTTGGACTGAAATTGATAAAAGAGAATGATTCTCAGAATTCTCTAATTGTAGTTAACCTTGTGGACTATATTTTGCTACTTTTGTTCTTTATTTCTGGATATGTTATCCATGTTGTCTTTTACTATTGCTTCAGTCTCAAAAGTACCTAGAACTAGAAATGCATCACCACATTCAGCTTGGTATTTGGCCTATTCTATCTTCAGTAGCAATCACAGGGTCAGTTTGCTATGCCTTCAGCTGAGTAAAGCCCTGAAATATTGACAGCAACACTGTTATCTTACTCAAAACATATCATAAATTAGTAGAGATAAAAAGGAGAGCTTCTTGAGACCAAGCCCCCTTAAAACTATTTTTGTTAATGTCTGTATTTACAATAGTATAGGTATTTATGGCAAGTGAAAATGATGCTTGCATGAAGTTACAGAAAGAAGTTGAGCTACTTTCCATCTTATTTTTCAATCGCCCTTATCAAATTCTATGTATGTAAGTGATTAGTTCATAAATAGAGTCCTATAAATACATTAATTTCAGAGTTACGAACTGTCACCCGTTCAAATTTGGAGGTACTTACAAGATTTTCTGGTTGAGACAGACAAAGCATAAAAAGAAGTCATGGGATGAAGCTCAAATACACTGAAAAAAAAACTTCAGTGTTTCTATTGTACTGTGTTGTATATTTATTTCTCCATCCATCTCTCTCTCTCTCTCTCTCTCTCTCTCTCTCTCTCTCTCTCTCTCTCTCTCTCTCTCTCTCTATGTGTGTGTCCATATATGTAGAGAGAGAGAGATGTCTTTGTGGGCACTTGTATATATCTGTGCTCATGTGTGTATGTAAAATATTAAGGATTAGCTTAAAACAGTGATTATGTTATAAAGTATTTTAAAGCAATATCTTATCAAAACCACAAAGCTAACAAATGACAAATTAAGTTGTACTTTATCCATGCTCTTACCTTCACATCTTTGACGTTCATTCTTGTTCCCTCCTTCCCCACAAATATGTCATCAATGTCCACAAGGATGTATCTGTCCAAGGACAAAGTCAGCCTCTTTCCCGATAAGAAGGAGATGGCATCTATGAAGATGAGCTTGTGCAGCCAAAAGTTCAAGTTGTTGCCAAAAAGAACACGCTGGATCCCATCATGAAGCCCCAGATCCTGAATTATTGTAGCATAGAGTGTTTTGCTGGACAAGAAAGAGAGGGGCTTCTCTGTCTGTAACTCAGTTAAAAGCACTGGCTGATAGGTAGAATGGTTATATTGGAAAATCGTCCAGTCTTCCCCAGGAAGAGGTCCCCTTTCCACCTTAGGGCCTTTGGTAATATGCAGCAGGGGAGATTGGGGGTTCACGGAGCAGTCCTTCAGAGCTAGATTATTGAATAAGTTCAAAGGAAAACCTTTCAATTGTGTAGTTGGTAAGCTGTTCTCGTTGGCTTTATGAAAACCAATTATGCTAACACTGTATTCTATACAGTATTTTTCTAAAAGCTCCCGGTTCCATGAGTCCATGCTGACATATTTCAGAATATTTTCATAAATAATCAATGTATATTTTCCTTTGCCACTATCGGTAAGAGGTGGTATGTCTCCCTTGCCTGGAGCAATGACCATCTGGTACTGAAAGCGGCTGGACTCCAAAATTGCTATTATATCTTGACCGAGTTGAGAATACTGGCTCTCTACAAAGAGGAGGACAGTGGGGTCAGTTTTGGATGTGTCAATAGGCTTGACGGTTTTCAGCTCTATGGACCGATAAGGGAGGATTTTGACGTCAGCACACTCTGCTTCGGCAGTAGTTTCAATAAGTGTCATTTCCTGTTTGTAGCCAGAGTACAGGAAGTAGGCAGAAATGACGATGCTCACCAAGCAAAAGGTAGCTAAGAGAACAATAAGTGTTCGAAAGCTTCTTCGAAACCTCACAATAAGATTCATTTTAAAAACCAGTGCTATGAGAGCCGTTTCCGGCTTCTTTCCCTAATATGCCATAGAGAACATATAGTAAGATGTTGCAAATTTTCCTTCCCAAACATTCATGTAACCATTGCAAATCATGGGAGATTCTCGAGGTGGTCACAAATGAGTCAAATCTGGTGGTAGGCAGTGGACCAGAAAGGCAACAGCTGAGATGCTCTGTGCAATACCAAGAATTGTTGCAGATCCCTTTAAGCATTATCTGAAAAAGAGGAGAAATATGATAGCTAAGAGCACAAAGGAGTGTTCCTGTTTCTGTTTATATGCTTGCTGATAGCTATGAAACCCATGAAAGATTACTACAGCCTCATTAAAATGATAGTATACTAATAGTGTCTTCTGATAACCCAGGTCTTAATATTTGACACATAGTCCATTTGGAGTCCCATGACTTCTAGAAAACTCTATGGAAGTCTTTTTTGACTTTGCTCAAATATCCTCACGTACAGAAGAACACATACTGAGATTAGTTTCCCCTAGCTATCTTGAAAAGAAGAGAAACAAAGGAGGAAAGAGAAAATTAGATTCATAATGTTAATACTTTGGTAAATTATCTATTCTGACATAAGATAGTGAACTTTTTTTGAATGCAAAAAAGATGAGATATCAATTTTAAGTATTAGAACAGTTCCTCCTAATATGCAATAGTGAAAAGAAAAAAAAAAACATATGGGACGAGAATCTGTCAACCCAAAGAATAAGCAAAATTTAAATGTGACATTTATTTAACATCAGTTTGTTCTGAGTTAGGATGATAGATGCATATACCACAATGGTACATGGCTGTGTTCTCAGCCAGCTTCTGTTTTAATTGCAAGACATATCAGTTACATTCAGTTTTCTCATTTCTCCATTCTTAATGATGATGGCTAGCTAGTTAAGGTGAAAAAGGCTGGCCTTGAAAGTGTTACATCAGTAGTGTTTACTATGTCCTGGGCTGGCACTAAGAGATGTTGTGATGATATTACGGCAAGGAAATGTAGTCTGTTTGCTTCTTTTACCCAGTGCTCTGTCTCTTAAACTAGAAAAAGGGGCAAGGGTGAGGCATGGCTTGTAGGTAGGGAGATGAACCAATGTTAGAATATTGTGATATATATATATATATACATATATATTATATAATAGGTGTTTTAATATATAATGTAGTAATTATATAATATTATTAATAAGATATAGACATATAATGTTATATATTTAGATCATTTAAAAACACATTTGTAAATGAGTCATTTAAAATTAAGGTAATTAATTTCAAGATATTAGGAAGACTATTTGAAAAGCTGTTTCACAAATATAAAAATGTATAGGGTATTTCTTAAGGACTACAAATTGATATGCTAAAATTTTATTTTGACCTTCTACCAATCTTCTTTGCAGGATGAACCTGGTTACCTGCTAGCAGCAAACTGAATCCTGTGGGAAATTTTTCTTCTGGCTTTCCTGGCTCTCCTGGCACAGAAAACCAGCAAGGAATTTTGTGAATTCCTGGTATGTCTGAAAAGCCATTATTTCCCAAATCAACACACCAAGGAAATCGAATAAGGCTTCAGCTCAAATTTACCAAATCTGACTTTCATCTGTTTTAAGAAACTTAAAAAGATTAACAGCATGGCACACTCTCTTTGTCACAGCAACCAAAGCCTTTCCAAATGTCTGATGTCTGACCACAGCCTTGCTCTGGTGAGTGAGATGAAAAATTTTAGGAGCTGCCTTCCTTGCCCCATTCTGGGATTTAGATGAAATCTATGTTTCTATAAGTTATCCTTCCAAGCAGAGCACACAAAAGTAACAGAAGAATGAGCACCTCTTTCATGAATACCTCCTAACTGTCGCATATGTTTGAAAACAGGTTCAGAGATAAATCATTACAAGTTTCTAGTTCTGAAGTTAGTAAACACAGCAATTACGAGGACTATTGTAGCTATGGTAGTTGTTTTGTTCTATTTTGTTTGTTTGTTGTTTTTATTTTTATTTTGGTAATGAAAAACTCAATGAGAACTAGATTTAGGGGCGGGGAATCACATTAAAATGCATCTTGTGTTTATTACTTGAAGGTCTTCTGGTGATAGTTATAGCTCAGCAAAATTTATGTGAAATTGGAAAATAATAACAAGACTTGCTGCCACTACTTGCTAGCAAATGCTAACTACATTCTAGTCATTGTATGTATGACATTACTTGCTTCTGTTGTTCTCTTACCCTCTCATTATTATTCTATTTTTAAATGAAAAAAAATAAATTTAGAAGAGTTTTTAAAAGACTATGATTACACTGTGAAGAGTTTATGACTGGAGAGATCTATATTCCACAACTTGTCCTGTTGGGGACTAAGGTGAATCTGCAAGCTTAGTAGTCCACATAAGTAAATTTAAACCCAATGGGAATAACTTTTATTCCAATGCTAAAAGTTAAAAAACTTATACTGGAAATGTTACTAGAGAAAATGCAGACAAATCAAAGAGTTGAATTGATTAACTCAAAACAAGTCGGAGCTAGATTGAGTCAAAAAATTGCAATATTTTTGCTAGGTTTGACTTTTGGTAATACCTAAAGGAAAACACACACTTGATCAAGTACTGTATTGCTACATTTTATGAAATTGCATCTTTTGTCAGGAATCTTATTGACAATTTGCTCACATTTCATATTAATGGATGCTATGTATGTACTTAATTAAGATTGTATTGTATAAATATTTAGCCATTTATTCTAATGCACCAGTATCCTTTGTAGTGAGTTTTCAAATTGGTAACTATTTTTCAAAGAGATGCTGCATTTTCCATACATGGAAATGAAATGGGGCCATCTGAGAAATACTGACATACTTTCCATACCATGAAGGCAAGCAGTGCTTAAAAACATTGTTAGTGGTGTGTTTGTGTGTGAGAGTGTATGTGTGTGTGTGCATGCATGCATGTGTTTGTGTTTGAATGTGTGTATATCAGGAAAGGGGTCCAGCTATGATACTAGCTTTTGTGTCATGGACAAAAGTGTTTGAGATGCACTGCTCAAGAGGTCACAGCTGATATAAATTATTTAACCTGGTTTTCAGAGAATTATACACATAAGTAGTGTTGTAGCTCAAGATCAGGTGGTCTGTAATGATTCTGAGGATGAAAATATCTCCTGTTAACTCACTAGAAGTGTAGACTAAACATCTGTAGACATCATTATTGGTTACCTGGCATTCCCATGAGCTTCTAGACTACAATATATCTTAATGGTACTTTCAGGAGCACCCATATATCATAAATCACAACTATTTTCCAAAATGGAAGTTCAGAGCAATGACTAGCTGTTGCATTTAATCAAAATGACAGTTCTTTGCTATTTTGTGATTTTCTGAAGAAAAAATAATCTTTTCTTTTTTTTTATTCTGGTAAATAACCTGTTGATTATTTCCTAACTTTTATACACTTGACATTTTTTCCATTTTTACTGACATAATATAAATTTATTTTAGTGCCCAGAGTGTATATTTTTACTAGTGGAAACTCCTAAAAGTGCCATTTTCAAACATAATGATAACATTACTACTCCAATATTATACAGTACCATCATATTATACTAGGTACATAGCTCTGAGCTATCAGCTATATTCACACTTCAAAAGATTATGAAGGGAAGTCAGTAAATAGAAGAGCAAATGTCAGGCAATTTCTTTTATCACTATTTCTTCCAGATACATAAAGTGTGTGTGTATTATTTTCTTGGGTCTTATTTTTAAAGTGGAGAAAAACCATGATTTTTAAAATACAGTGTATTTTTATGAAAATCATGTGGCAAATATGTAATCATCTCATTTATTTTAAAACATGAGGACATCAAAAATACTACTCTGCTTGCATGGGCATTTGCTCTGTTTGCCATGTGAAATTTAAGATACAGTAGAAACACTGTCTATGGTCAAGGTGAGCTTTCACTCTAACCCTCCAATAGTCAATACTTGAAACTCATTTTTAGACTGAAGCTTGCATCTTTGAGTTATAGCCTTAACTACTAAATAGTCAAGTCTACAGAACATAGGGGCCAGGATTAACCAGGACTAATGATTTAAATTGCCTGTGTCTAATTTAAGGATGCCCGCAATCCTGACAGTTCTCGTGGGACCTCCAGATGAGTGTGGGCAGATCGGTGACATCTGCCTGGCTTCCTGTAGATGTAGGAGTGATACTGACAGAGGGCATTTAGAATCCAGTACAGACCAGCCAAACACTCGATGTAGGCTTGGATTTCCTTCTAGATGTTCCCCTTTGTGTAAGAAGTAAAGGCATTCTTGCCACACTTCAACAAATGGACATTTATAAAGAACCTACTGTTTGTCATGTAAATGTGCAAATTCAAATTGCACCTCATATCAGGATCCAAACAAACTCTATTGTTTTAATCTGCTTTTAATTTCCTCTTTATTATTTATTTCTCTGTCCAAAAATCTGTTGTTTTTTTTTTCTTTTCTTGTTTTTTAATTGTGGATTATTTAAAGCTTATGCTTAGGAAGTTAATGTAGAGTATGGGTATTAATCACACAATATGCATGACCATTACATTCTCTAACTGCCCTTTGTTTTTTCTTCATATTAACAGTTTATATGGAAGCCACAGATGACTGTAGAATTGCTGTACAGAGGCATGCTTCCTTGTTTAGATATAATATTAACACTTCTGTCTTGAAGGTGGGTTTTGTTCCTCTTTTCTGTATCATCCACAAAGATTATATGTAAAATACTTTTAAAAAATTCATATGGCTGTTTTTTTTTTCTGAACAAAATTTGTGTGTTTTTCATAATCTGAAAGCATTTTGAAAACAATTTGGAAACTCAGAATGTTAAAATAAAATGAAGATTGTTTAACAAATCCTGCTGTGCTTTAAATGATATGTGATTTGTTTTTATGGATTGATTACACAACAAATACATCTTCATCTTGCCGTTTTCCTTGGGATTATGACACAACTAGTTATCATCAAACAAACAGAATTTAAAATGTTTTTCTTGAATCACCAGTTTTTATTTCCGTGTCTCCTATTTCGCTTGCACTTCTGTAAGCCTGCTCTGATCACTAAAGGGTCCAACCATATGATTTACAGAGTGGTGATTGAGCAGATTCAAAATCACATAGGAAAGTGGGTACACTCCTTCCATGAACTTTTCTAAACCTCGAGGGTGGGGCGTTCAACAAATTTTCCATTTGCTTCACTGTGCCTGAGAAGTGTATAGGTCTTCTTTGCCTTTAGATCCAAACTTCTCAATCTTTCTTTTCCACACTCTTCAAAACTAGCAGTAATGTTTCACTATGGACTGCAAGTAGCACACACTTCTGCATTCTTTGGTAATGACATGTTGATTCTTTTTGGTCTTAGGGCTCCACACACAATCATTGCTCTTTGTGTAGTGTCCCTGGCCTGGATTTATTTCAGTTTGTAGCTTTATATAGAATATTCCAATTATCTCTAATTCAATCATCTTCAACTCCCTATATTTCCTGTTACAATCACCTGCATCTGTAATTAAGCAAGAGCCTTAACATGTTTCTTCACATTTGAACTTAACTTTTTGAAAGGGTTTTGTTAATGTCATTACTCTTGTGAAATTCTCTTACCTTCTTCTTGGACTGGAGTTGTGAACGATGTGCAATTGTGCAATGAGGAGGCTTATTTCTCCTTTCTCTAGGCATGGTCTACTGTTAACCATTTTTAGAAATCCAGCCTGGGTAAGACCTAAGGAGCTTACAAAGGCTCCTTGTTTTAGTATGTCTCCATTGTATTCTCATAGTGCAGCCTACAGTGCACATTCAATTGACAAATTTCACATAGATTGTCATGAAGGTAGGGAGTGTAATTTACCCAGAGGGAAATCTTCAACCTTCTGAAGATTCGCAGATTATCCAGTATTTCATACACACACACACACACACACACACACACACACCCTCAGAATCAGTAACAACTTATTCACTTTCCTTTAACTAAAATTCCAATTCAAATATCATCATTTCTTGTGGAGAGAACAATGGAAGAGCAGATCAAATCTTCAGTTTGGGAAATATAAGATTCAGCCAGGTGGTGGTGGTGGTGGTGGTGGTGGTGGTGGTGGTGGTGGTGGTGGTGGTGGTGGTGGTGGTGGTGGTGGCACATGCCTTTAATCCCAGCACTCAGGAGGCAGAGCCAGGCAGATCTCTGTGAGTTCAAGGCCAGCCTGGTCTACAGGGCTAGATCCAGGATTTGAGGAAAGTAAATTAACCTCTCACTAGGCAGAACCAGGCTGCATGACGACCATAAAGCTATCCTCATCAGTGTAATGGCGTGTCCTCCACAGTGTCCTCTTTAAGTTTTAATAAGTCAAAAATATTTAAAGCTATTTTGGTAATAAAAACAATGGATATATAAACACGTAGGAAGTAACATATTATAAGTATATTATCTTTACTGAAGTTGCATATTACACAGGACAATGATGGAAATAAATTATGCCATCAAAACAATAAGCAAAATATTAAAATAAAATAAATATTTTTCAGTCCAAGCAATATGTCATATAAGTGTTCTATAAAAGAAGACTACTAAATCCTTTGGCATTTGTTTTGGCAGTATTTGAAAACAATG